>JAQFXL010000781.1:0-16493 GCA_034693445.1 Edwardzetes edwardsi
TGATAATTAGGGAAACCACTAAAAAATGGCAAAATTTGGACAAAACTGTTCGACGATAATAATTGATAACTAATTGAGAAAAAGAGTATTAAAATTAAACCAAAAATTGTTTTAAAAACATATCAAATGAACAAAAAAAGGGTAAATAAATGCTTAGAATATTCAAAATTAAAAGCGGAATCGAGACGTCAAAAAAGGGTTCGACTGTGAATTGACTGAAATTCAAATGTATTTGAAAATATTGCTCAGTTCATACATAAGCGTCTCGTGTCTGAACAAAATCCTTATTCCGGGTACATTAGTTCGTTGTATGTCATTACCCGCCACCCCTTCCGAACGATAATTAGGTCCAATCCAATGCTGTTTGAACTCATGAGGGAATCCGGACATAATGACACTATTGCGGGCCAACTCACACATATCACAACTGCTTAGTTTCCATACCTGTGCTGCTATTGAGTACTCTTCCATTAAAGGCTCCTAAAAACAAAGTATTTGAGTATTGATTGCAATATAAGGAGAACTAACTTTTGTAAAGTGAAACTGTAAGGGATCGTCAGTCGAGAGGGAGACACACAGACCCCGACATAAGAATTCAGGCAAAGGGTTTCTGTGATAATTTAGAAACAGTGAGTTGTTTGAGAGCGGACTCATCGCGATTCCGATTTGCGCCAAATAGTAGAGGTATTGGAGAACTGGAACTTTTCGAAGAGACAGTCCGTGAGATATGTTTTCACTCAATAGGAAGCCTCCGACCAAATGTTGTATATTTCCGGCTTCTCCGCAATGAGGCCGCAAAACAAATGTGTTTAAACCACGTTCTCTGAAAAGAAGGTCAAATATCAGATGACCAAGAATAATTAAAATAAAAGCCATTTTTGAGTAATTGACTCACTTTCGGAAGTGGTTGAGGACACACATATTTGCGTACATATAGTATAGATAGTAATTGCTTTAAACGAAAACATATCAAGTATTCGATCAAATGATTAATTTATTCAATGCATACTACGGAGGGTTCTCTCCATCAGTCCATTTGTGCGGTAAAGGTATCTCTTTATCGAAAAGAGGGTTTTCGTGTTTGGATTCGTCGTCTACCGAATCGATTCCAATAACATATTGAAGAAAGACGTGAAGTTCCGGATGAGAATTGGGATTATTTGTGGCCTCGAATAACGGCATAAATAAATTTTGGAGCATTTTCTCGAAGTTTCCGACCAATTGATTGGCGCGATAGACATCACTAAACCATTCAATCATTTCTAATCATTGTTTGGATTAAAATCTATTCAATAGTTACTAAAGTCGTGGGATTTGTATAATCCAACGAACGGTATCCGAATAGACATTGTTCTTAAGCGCCCATTTGGCCAATGAGTCCCATTCGTCCGCATTTCGACCATAAATCGAAAGCCTATTCAATGAATGTGGAAAAATGGTTTTCAATGTAGATTGAGCAAGACTAACCTAAGTTCTGCTTGCTGATATTTCGATTCTTCCAAATCCATCATTACTTCCTTTGAGAAAATAAGTTTTAAAGTTATTGGAAGAGATGTTTTGGTTACGAAAAGACATTTGTGTTTAATGGTGTGCTATACTAATAGACTATATTTTCAAAGATATAATTCAAAGCAAAACCTTTAGAATTCCAGCAAAATATTCGCCATTAATATAGTTATCAGTTTTGAGGAATATTTCTCTCAAACGACTTTCGCCGATAGGATTGTATTTGGAATTGAATTTATCGAATCTGTGGAACGTATTTCTGTCCGCGTGAACGTCCAACATATCAACGCTCAGGTCATAACTGGTCAGATTGAGAGAGTCGAACACCTGCTCCAAAGACATAGCTTTGCCGTTTTCGAGGCACACCTTATCGTCTTTCCTGGTTTTGATTGTCTTCTTAATGAATCGCAACAAATGCTTTTGATTCATACAGGAGGCGGCGTGAACGTGGGTGTCCACCTTACGCACATTGTAGAAATCCCGGTGAGGCACCTGTTTCTGCGCTTTAAGCTCTTGCAAGTCATTCAAAAGTACGTGTAATTGAAATTTGTGCGACAAATACGCCAAACGCTTAAAACAATACGATTTGAGCGGTCCGTCAGTTATGGTTCGACACAAGAATTTCATGTCATCTATAAACTGATTGAATGACGTCACCGGAAACGGAGCGCCTATTGATTGTGAAATGGCTATAATCTAAGGACTGAAAGAAGTGATCAAATGCTTACGTCTTCCGTCATCGATATCTTCGCCAGTTTTGTAGCAATGGATGACTCCCTCCTCTATTTTTATTTTGTAATTAAGATCTTTTGGAAGGGTTGTACTCCAGGGGTCAGAAATGACGGGCGGATCGTCGTAATCGACTATTAATATAAATCAAATTAGATTATCGAAGAGTTGTGACTGATTTGAGGGTTGGCTCTATTGTTGTTAGTTTGGATCTATACTTGTTTTCCACTGCAAACCGTTAATACCTTTACAGTGAGAGCGAACGCGAATTGGACTCAAAGCCAAATGAAAGGGCCGTCTCTTACAGTTCGAATGCAAAACCTTTGGGAGAAATGCAAGACTATAAGACTGAGAGGACTCACCGGTTTCGGGTGAAGTCTGAGTCTTAGAAGTTTGGTTAATAAAATGACGGGTCGTTTCGCAAAAGCTTTGCTGCGATTCTCTCATATATCGCTCCCGAAGTCGGAGGGCTTTACGTAAACTTTTCTTCGAAACATTTTGCTCTTCAATCGAAATCTTTTGTCGAACATTAAGAATATCCGTTAATTTCAAACTCGAAGAATGTTTTGCGAAACCCTTACCGCGGAATTGGAGTGCATTTCATTCGCAGAAATGAAAACTCTTTGAAAATCATTTTGAGAGTCACTTTGAGGCACCTCTTCATTGGGTGTCAACACATCAGTCACAGCATCTTTTGAAGAGGACATCCAAAATATATTCTATTAATTTTCATCTCAATGGCTGTCCCCCTAAAAGTAAAGCCCGAAAGTGAAGCCCAACCCCCGAACTATAGACTAATACTGTCTTAAAAGTTGAAATAAATATTTGATTGGCTTTAAAAATGAGTTCACATTCGTTGCAATAGTTTGTGTCAATTGAGAGGACAGTTCTTAAGACTAACTTTGATCGTCTGCTGAGTGGTTGACTTCGAGCTCTTTCAAAGCCATTATTTTGCGCTGTTCTTCGAGTTCAATGGGATAGTGGGGCACAGAATAGGGCGCAGATATCTCTTTGAAGACTCCGGATTGGGAGCGGACATCATCGTAGTCCTCATTTTCTTCTTCCTCCTCCTCTTCTGTCGAATCGATTTTGGTTTCGATGTTTTCGATTTCTTCGTTTTCAATGTCATCAAAATTGTCGCTCGAATTCATTGTCTGATCGATTGATTGCTATGTCTTCACAACAACTAAACAAAAGATCAAAAAATGGACTTCAGATCAGATTTGATAACATTTTGAGACGTATTTCACATAATTTGAGGAAAAAATTATTTATTGAAAATATTTTCACATTTGACTCACATTTCAAACGCTTTAAAGTTATTTTACTTTTTTCAATGATTTTAATTTATTCTTAGCTATATTTGAGTTAATGTCTGAAGAAATTACTTAAATAGACTTAAAAATTAAATACAAAATAATTCATTTGAAATAAACCTAAAAACATATGTTTTTGTATTACAAATACCTTTTCTTACATTTCTTTACACAAAATACGTTTGAATTGAATCGGTCACTGATTGCTCAAAATGCTCAGGGCAATTGGCTCTCAATATTTCATACTCGATAGACTTGAGTTTTTGAATTATCAAAAGTAAATAATGATTTATTATTCATGCACCATTCTTTGCACAATACTCTTGGTATTCATAGAATTAAACTATTTCAATTTAAGTTCTTAATGTATTGAGTACACTCGAATGCCATTATAATCAACCCGATTGGTTTTGAGAATCTGTTGATTATAGAGGAATGTCGATTATAAGGGACCATTTTTGACATTAATGTCTATTGAAGTGGATTTGGAAGTTCTTATAAAGGAAAATCGATTATATAGGATGTTGATTATAATGACATTCGAGTGTATGTAGGAATTTGAGTTAGTCGAGTTGACATGGTCACATTCGATTAAATCTATAATTTCAAAATTACCCAGTTAGAGAACAAATTTGAAATTAGTTAAATTAAATTTAAGTAGATTAGATTTAAATCCAACTTTCAAGCTCAATTTGAACATACCTTGCACATTGTAATTTTATCCACAATATTAGACCAAATAAATACAAAAATATCTTTAAAGTGAAAATTGTTAAAAAAAATATCGACTAAAATGAACTCAAAATTCAATATCAAAATGAAATTTATTTTCATTTTATCGATAAAAAGATAAATTAATAAAAATAAATATTTGATAGAAATACTTGTTTGAGGAGCTGCCAAGATTCGTTCTCTTTTTTTGAATATGCAACTTTTTTGTTATTACTATTGAAATAAAACTCAAATCGCAATTATTATTCATTAATTATTTTGAAATTATTTTTGAGTAATAATAAGTAAATACTTGAAACCGAAATATTAATTATATTTTGTGGCAATTAAAAGAACTTACTGGTGACCCCTTTTACTAAAACTGATTGGAATTTGGTTATTTATACTAAGGTGCCAATAAGCAATCAATTTCAGTGGAAAGCCTTGATGACTTGCGTGAAGGACTTAGAAGACCGTTATATAAGTTTTCAATTCTTTTCACTAAAATAAATTTATTTGATTTGATATCAAAAGAAATAAATAATTTATAAATACATAAATTGTATTCAAATGCATTCAAATCATATGAACAGTGCTCGCAATCCAATGGTTTTCATCCACAGCGTTAGGTCTATGAGAGCAAACTTGTGATACTTTAGGGGCTGGGATCAGCGGTTTCTTATTTTTTAACCGGCTAAATAAGGTTTAGGTTTATTTTTGGCTAAATTACTCTTAATCGAGTTAAATAAGCGTCAATCAACTTTTAATTTAGTTTAAATCCGATTTTAAGCCAAGTTTTGACCATTTCCAGGAAAAATGGTTAAAAATTTCGAAGTTGGGTGGTATTTGACAAATTTTCGGCTTCAGGGTGGAAAATATGAGCTACTCCTTCAAAATCGACTTCATTGGATTGAATTGTAACTAGTTTTGAATGGAGACCATCGGAATACGAGTACTGTAACGATGAAACATACGTTCAATGAATATACAGAACTTTCAGAATATTCTTTTGGTTTAATGGTACACTCCACTGCCATTATAATCAACACGATTGGTCTTAAGAATCTTTTAATTAAAGAGGAATGTTGATTTTTAACATTAATGTCTATTGAAGTGGATTTGGAATCTAGAAGTTGTTGATTATAAAGGGTGTTGATTAAAACGGCAGTGGAGTATAGTTGAGAGTTTGAGTTCATACCATTTGATGTAAGCGACAGGTTTGAAGTTTCAATTGATTAAACTTGAAAGTGTTTATTTGTTTCAACGATCTTTATATTGTATAAAAATAACTGAATTATTGGCCCAAAGGGTGTCAATGACGCGAACCAATTAAAATCTCACTCAAATTAATTTACTAAACATTGGATTAATTTGAGACTAATTTAATTTTCTATCAATAGATATAAATAATTAAATCTATTTTTTGATGAAAATTGTTTTTTCTTTTGAATTGTCATACAACGTAAAAAGGTGACAGGTGACAAATTGCCATGCACAAATTTATTCAATGCAATAGAATGTAATAATGCATTTAATGATATTTAAGCCAAAAATCTGGTGGTGTTTTAAGTTCTAAATGAAAATATTGCAGAGAAACGATACGCTCGAATGCCATTATAATCAACACCCTATATAATCAACTTCCCTTTATAATGAAGAACTTCCAAATTCACTTCAATAGACATTTATGTTAGAGATAATCCCTTATAATCAACATTCCTTTCTAATTAACAGATTCTCTAAAACAATCGGGTTAATAATAATGGCATTCGAGTGTACATCATATTTGAAATAACATAAGCTAGGGGTTATCCATTTATATTTCCTTCATTTTTTTATTGTTGCTTAATTTGATCAAGCTACACTTCAGAATTTGTTTACTTATTTTATTTCAACATTGAAAAAACTAATAAATTGAAATTATTTAATCACATATTGTGAAGCATTTTAAATAATGAATACCTCGATCATTGACTGATGAATTAATTGAGATTTTTATGATTTATATCTGAATGAGTGAAAAGATTGATTTGAGTTGGAATTTGAACGCAATTGAAAAGATATGGTGAGAGTATCACTACTTACACAAGAATTCCCGAAACGACTGTCTTTTGAATTCAATGTTCAAATTAGATGAGAGTCTAATCGAAAATGAATTCTAAAACCAAGCGATGAAACAAAAAGAAATTTACACTTGTTTTGGAAAAATGACATTTTTTGTTATCGATTTGTGCTTATCTGTTAGGAAATAAAGTCAATACAGAAGTGAACTGCAAAACGAAAATCTGTTAAATTGTGAGCTCTGGTGAAACACTTGAAAACAGACATTGTTTTATGGCTCATAGAAAGTGAATGTAAGCAAGAATTTCGATTCACTAATGATTTATATCTTTGTTTCCATTTATTATTAAACTCGAAATAAGAAATATTTTATTAAACAAAAGACTTTTCGCCAAATATTGAGTTTTTGAGAATTTTAATGACTTTTCGGCAAAATATGATTTCAAGTATTTTTGTAAATTTGAAGAAAACTCTCAAATCGTCATAAGTTTTGATGAAATGAATTATTCAAAACGATGTGTTTGAATCGCCAGATTTTGTGTCATCTAGCAATAGGCTTCTCCTGTTTTGGTTTATTCTTGGTTTCAATTGGAATTATACTGAGAGTGATCTCCTATTCCAGCTCTGATTTCACGCGAAAAACTCTTTTAGTGGCAAAAGTTCTGACAATTGTCGGCAGTATTTTCATTATAACAACAAAACTATTTTTTATATCAATGATTTGTGTCTCAAAATTCAAATGTTGTCCGAAGACTAATCAAAAATCGGCAAAAAACGTGAAAATTTTGAAAGTAGTGCCTCCAAGAAATAAATACAGATATGATCGGCAAATGTCAGGCAGTGTTTCAGCTCAGAACTGGTCATTTCATTCAAGTAATGACTTGAAATCATCGCATCAATTATTAAATGGGCCGAACATTACTGAATGTCGACTTCAATCCAATCGAGAATATGATCTCTGAATCAAATTCTCATCCAATCAATGAAATTGATTTTAGTTGAAAACATTTGCCTCTATTTGTGGCCTACGATGGCTTCAAAACTATGTTATAATTTCCTTATTTTCAAAATTTATTTTATTTTGAAATATAATTACATATAAATTGTCATAAATTATAGTCAAAATTCAAACCCAATTTTAAGGCACATAAAAGCTATTTATTAACAAAATATGAGCAAAGTTTTCATTTTATATAAAAATATAAAGATTTGTGAACTAATGCTATGAAAGTCGATCTGAGTTTGACATCAAAGCAGATGAATCTCTTGTTTTTTAAGGCTTCCGTTTTTCAGTATAGACTTCAATTGAAATTTTTCTGAATTCTGAGTTTGAATTTTATTATTCTGAGTGAAAATCATCGGATTATTCGTGTTATTCACAGCTTCCGTATTATTGCAATAATTATTCATTTGTTGTCGGCTTAGGTCTCCATAGTTTGTCGAATCCATGAGATTGTTCTGACAAATCAAATAAATTTTGTTTTACCAGTTTATCGATCATCAAAGTAGTTAAGGTATAATCGAGGCATAGTCAAGCTCAGTCAACTCATCACTGATCACAAAGCAAACCTAAACTTCAGATAAAATGGGCAAATATTTTCTCTAATCTTAAACTAGAGATTATAAACTCATCTTTTGATCGATATTCTCAAAAATTCTCATATCGTTTGCTTTTTAAAGAAGACATAAAAGTTGGGATCCTTTATAACTAAACTGACAGTCTTGAGTGAAATTCTATACTTTTGCAATTGGTTGCAAGTTTATCTGAATTATTGACTGAGATCTTGAATATGTCTGAATTATAGCAAAGGTAATGATAGAGAGGAATGGAATGTAATTATGATGCCTTACATCTATGACTGGGTTTTTGATAATATCGGGACAATTGTCTGTCTCTAATGATAAACGTTTGATTGCATTAGAGTTGTGGCAATCCGTGAGCAGAACACGAACCACCGGTTTTGCTAAAGAAGACGACGAAGAAGAGTCCAATTCTGTCATAAGAAGAACTTCGCAGCGTTTGTTGGTTTGGTCTGAGATCGGCATTAGAGTCGCCGTTAAAGCAATATCTTCTTCACTGAAGGCTTTCATGAGAATAGGTGTGCCGTTGGACTTATGTTTAGCTTTTTTATCATTTCTTTGACTTTGAATGTGTTTTTTCCATTTGAGATAACAGATAACAAGACTCGCATTTAATATGATTAGAATGAGTCCCAAAACAAAGACTATTATCATAATTATTGTCGAAACAGATTTGTTGTTTGGATTAGAGTTGACTGAATTGAGTCCATCAATGAGTGGTTCACTCGAATCAAATTCTGTTGCATACGTCCAGACGTGTATTGAATTGTTTGAGTCCTTCCGATCGCTTTCTCCAAAACCATTAAAGGAAAAGACATCGAAGACATACTGCGAACCGGTCTCTAATCCATTGATTAGAATCCAATTTTTGTCGGTCTCCTTCACCTCATAATTGTTTGTTTGGATTTTGTAATACTTAATCCTAAACGACTGTTTCACTCCTCCATCAAATCCTGGGCTCCAACTTAAGAAAGCTCTGTTGTGTGTGATATTAATGACTTTGATATCGTTGGGCGGATCAGGTTTTCCACGTTTTCTTAATTTGATGTCTGTTTCTGTCTCTCCCTTTTGGTTGTGTGCAATACATTTGAATGATTTATTCAGTTCCCTATCAGTTATGCGTTTTATAGTCAGAGCGCTTTGGAATACAGTCTCAGAGATTTGCTTTCTCTCCAAACTATACCCAAAATATTTGATATTATTGTTACCCTGGAGTTCGTCCTCAGAGCTCACAAGTTCTGTCTGATCGACCTTCCATTTGAAATGAACATTAGGAACACCGGTAGCGCTGCACACTAATTTGACACTCTCTGCCAATTCTGTGCCCAATATTTCTGTTGTCATATTTGCAATAATTTGTGGCTTTGTTTTCATAAAAAGCCTTACTTTTTGGAGCACTTCGTTTCCGATACCATTATTTGCTGGAACACAGAATAATATCAATTATAAGACATAAAATGCGAACAATTTATTAATATTTGAGTCATTCTAATGGTGTGAATGAGAGAAGACTTCAATAAAAATTCACTTTAAAACCCTTCCATTAAAATAAGAGATTTTCAAATTCTTTTATATATTAGAGTAAAGAATATTATTATTGCTTAAAAGCTTAGAGTCATAGCATAGAGTCAGAGCATAAAGTCGAGCATAGAGTCAAATACAAACCCCGACATTCATATTCTCCCACATCCTTCTCAGGGCTGACATTTGAAATCCATAGCGTAGACCTTCCCCTTTCGATTTTTGCATTAATTCTACTGTCTTTCATTAGATTAGTCTTTCCTTCTCGTCTCCATTCAATCACTTCATCAGTCATTGGGTTTCCGACAGCTACACAGAAGAGCGTCGCTGATTCTCCCGAATCAACAAATACCGTCCCCGATATGTCCACAATAATTGGCTCGACTTTAATACAAAATATAATTAAAATAAGTTTTCATTTGATTAGTGAAGTACTGACACAAAACATTCACTGAAATCGTAGTTTTGACTGAACCCTCACTATTGGATGCCTGGCAGTCATATTCACCGGCGTCTTCCCTCCACACATTTTTGATGGTCAATACCGATCCCTCAGTTATCAACTGATGGAGTCTTTGGTTTGATTTATTAGTTATTAGAGAGTTGGACATCGTTGTCGTCATTGTGTCGGATATATCGAGCAGAGGAAGACTGTCTTTTGTCCACACATAAGATATGAGTGATGGATTGCCTTGAGCACTCAGATTAACACTAATATCTGAGCCTTCAATTACATCGAACTTCTGAAGAGGCGGCGCCACAAACTCCGGCTTATCTTTGATATTATGTAAACGTAAAAATCAATGAAATACTAATTTAATTATTTAAAACTCACAGAAGACTCGAAGAGTGATATTAGAAGCCATCGATTTGTTGAGCAATTGATTGAATGCTTGACAAACGATAGCACTTCCGTCGTCTTTGGCGCTTACATCCAATTGAAGCCTATTTCTGGTATTTTTCCCGCCGAAAGGAATATCCATTTGTGATACTCCGTCGTACAGACCATTAATTTTAATACCATTTTTATTCCAAAAGAGATCACACATAGGATTACAGGGACCCGAATCACACACTAGGCTAACCGTCTCTCCATTTTTCGCATATTTTGGTTTCATTTTGATTGTAACCGAGTCTGTCATATAAAATACCGAAAGTTTGATTGAAGTGGTTAGTGGTCTGGAAGTGGCCGCATTTGACGCCTCGCACTTATAAGTTGCACCGCTATCAGAAGGCTGTGCTCTTATCACTAATTCACTGGAAACCCCACTTCCACTGATTGTTGTTAATGCACTTATTTGTCTATCAAGAACTGCATCGGTCCCAACACTCATCACTTGCCACCGAAGAGTTGGTAGAGGATTGCCTCCCATTGAAACGCCTGTCAATTAAATATTTCAAACTTTTAATTATATTTCAATTAATTTAATTAAACTTTTTTTAGGCAAACATTTGAGAAATTCTTTGATTCGATTTTTCCTTAATTTGCAAAAAAAATTAAATAGAATTTACATCAGAGCTGACGATAATTATTTGTGAATTCAAATAAAGCTAATCACGGATTTCCTCCCTTTCCATTACATTAATTTTTAGATGTAAAAGAGTTATATTTTCAAGAATCTCCAGTCATTACTTTTAGTTCTCCCTCTCATTATTTTTTCTAAGCAAATATCAAGGACAATTTAGAATCTGGAATGCCATATATTTACGAATTTATTGTTGTTTTAATTTCTCAATTACTAAAAAATTAATATTATATTAAAGTTAAATCATTTCAAATTTAATTCTCGACTTAATTAAAAGGGATTTTAAGCTGTAATTACCAGAGCGTTGAGCTTTCTTATCGGTTCAAACCTTAGGCCTAAGAATCGGTATGCGTCCGAATCATGTCCTGAGGACTACTTTACCGAACTTTATTAGTACCAATAAATTGACTAGAGGTTAGAGACTATATAACTATTAAACGACTTTTAAGGGTCTGAGCTGTAGATTAGTGGTATTTTAGGGCATTTTCTGGGGTTTTAATCGAAATATTCAGCAAATGTTATGTAATCTTCGAATTCAATTATAAATTTGGAAAATAAATGGCGGAATGTGTCATAAAATATATGTAAAAAAGGGTCAGAAATATTGGAATATTTACTATGAATTCTAATTCACAAATATTGCGCTGCATTTCAAGAATTATCAGCAAAATACTATTTATTATCGAAATAATTTAACCGAAACTAATTGTTTTAAGATTTATCCTATTTTATTACAATTGAAATTTTATATTTTAGTCTTTTTATCCCTTCTGAGGACTTTAAAAATAAGTAAATAAAGAAAAATAAGAGACTATTTCAAAGACTATTTGGCTCATTTTTAGGGACTTTTATCGAGACTTTTCACCAAGAATAAATGACTATTTTTCAATGCTCTGGTAATTACTCAGTAAATATATATCTCACAGATCTCTGTGATATCAAATCAAAGGTTTTTCATAGATTAGACCTCTAATTAAATTGTTTAGATAACTTAGAATCCGTTCAAATTGAACCCATCAGTCGGATGTCTGCATAGATTACTTTTCAGTGAAGGTTACAGACAAACAATTATTGTTAAAACTTTGAAAAAAATATGGATTAGTTGTCAGTCAAAAGACAATCAGTAATGTCATAAATGAGGCCACAAAGAAAGGTGGCAAAGTGCTGGAAATGGGGATTTGCCCCGAAAAAGATAGCCATAGATGTCAAAACTGATAAATAGATAAAGCATAAGCCCATTGGAAAAGCCTAGCTTTGGAAAATTACGCCAAGGGAGTGGTGCAAACTTTCCAGGATCAGAATCAGGAACGCCTTGATATCATGGAAATATGAGTGTGGTTTAGTTGTTGAAAGGTCTGGTCGTCATATAGAGAATGTTTTGCACTCAAAAAACTGTTGTCTAGTTCTAAATAAACATTTCTGTAAAAAAATCTGAGTTCATGTTTAGTAGGAAGCGGTAAAATAATCGACGGCTCACTTCAGAGTCAAATATTTTTCTTCAACTTTGTATCTAATTTTGCTTTTGAACTAAATTTTTAAAAAGTAGATTCATATAAAGAAAAAGCAATTTTTGTAAAATAATGTTAGTTTGAGACTAAATAAGTGATTAAATAATTATTTGAATTTCGCAAACATCTGATGCCTCTCGAGTGGAATAAATAGGATATTCCTTATTTGCAAAACAAATTGAGGCAAAATTCTAACCACATTTGTCTGAACATTCTTCTGAACATTATTCAGATATGAAAATATATTGATTGAGCTATTTGTGAAAGATCAAATTATTTTTATTCTCAAAACAATTATATTTATTTTGCGTTTATTATTATTTTTTGGTTGAGAGCAATGAAAATGTAGACAAATAATTGATGAAATACTTGAGAGGAAAATATCATTTCTATTGATCCGATTCATAAACCATTTGATATAATTTGATGAAAATTTTTTCATATGAATAATTCATGAGAAAGAAAAGGTTTTCTTCCAAAAAGAGAAGATTTTAAATTAGATTTTGTCTACTTTTGACACTTTTTAAACGATAAATTCATACAAAAGCGAAATCATATCAAATGATAGCAATCTTTTTCAAAGGACTCACATTTAAATCTATAGAGTTCTTCGGCCGCTAAGTTTGTTCCTTCTTCGTATCCAATAATATATGGCGCTCCGGGAGGGTCTGACCATTAGATAAAAGCAAAGATATGATAAATGAAACTTTTACTCGATGTTAATCCAATCAAAATTTTTTTGAAGAGAATTATGTTTTAATGCTTACATAGAATATCGATATTAAATGATTGAACGATTGTTTCGCCCAAACTTTCAGAGACTGCAGAACAGGACACCTCTTTTGAGCTGTGGTCTTGACTCGAAAGAGTCAAAGTAATGTTCGAACCACTGATCCAGCCTTCTTTCGTCTCCAAAGACCATGTATTTAGAGGTAATACCTCTCGGCCTTCACAATAAATAAAACAAGAGTTCAAAGAAAAGATTTGCAATTTTTTACAACAAATCAATTGAAATGAATTATTACAATAAAAATTCAGATTTAATGTTAACTTTGCATATGAATGGTACTAGATGAAAGATTGTTTCTTTTTTGTTAAAATTGGATAAAATTTAGATGAGCTAGCTAAATAGAATGGCAATTTCTTATATGTTGCCTCAAGTCAATTTAATCTGGCTTAAATCGCTGTGAGTTGTAAAGTTAGCTCCAAATGTGAAGAGCTCTTCGAGTCTGAAACAGAATATCCAATAATAGGACTTAACATTTGTGACTCAATTCAATGCTTTGAGCGAAGAATGCTTTTTATCGTAAAAACTTTATTTTCTTAAATTTACTCTTATTTGAGTTATTTTGAATTTTTCAAATTTCAAACATATTTCACAAAATGTTATATTTGATAAGAATTTATACTGACACTTTTTCTCTGATTGATTAGTCTAGCTCATTTGCAAATAGATGAAAGTTTGTAACTTTGATCATTATATTGAATGCTTGGGGGCATAGAATTCAATATTTAATATTAATAATAAACAATAATTAGTTGGAATGATATGTTGTGAAGATCTAAATAATCCCGAAGTGAATCAGATATATGATTATTGAAAACTTTGAGCCTTTGAGTCACATTCGATGAACTCTTATGTGTTGTATTGGGAACTCTCTAAGAGAGGCACTAATTAATTGAATCCATTTCTATAATTCACTCAATTTATTATAAGTCTATTGTGTTTATGCTTATAACCTAGTGTTAGTCTACCTTGAGATTAATGTAACAAGCTAGATTCTGTTCAAACCATCAATAGTTAGAATATTCTGAAAATTTGAAAATTACTTAAAATTTAAACATTAATTGTATGGCATTTTTCCATAAAATGTTGATAGACTTGAATTAGTCGTATACTCCCATATAAAGACTATGATGGATGGCTTGTCAAATACATGACTCAATTCTTCTGTTTAAGCTTAAACATTTGAATGAGCTAGCTTATTTTTTATATAAAAATGTCTAACAAGAGATTTGGTTTGAAATTGAAATCAATTATTAATTAGAAGCTATAAAAGACTATTGAAATTCATAAAAATCAGAGTTTTCATAATTAGTGTCACTTTTCTATCAAGACTTATAAGAAAATCAATGAATAACTCAGAGAGAGATCTAAAATCACAGAATTTAATGATTGAGTCTTTGTTTAAATATTTTTGCAAAAAAATGTGCTAAAATTTTATGAAATATTCTGACCGTCAATATTCCAGGAAACATCTGAACGAGGATTTGCCGGTCCGGCCAAACACATCAAAGTTATTGAATCACCGATTTTGCCCTCTTTTGAACCAATTATTTCCACTTTAACCGCAGGAACTGCAAAATTTTATTGAAATTTGAATTTTTATTACAATTGAACGCAAACCCAAACTTTAGGGCAATAATAAGAAAAGATTGGAATTACTATTGATTTGTTTAATGACATAAAAGGCTAATAATATTAAACGCAACGATTGATCGATAAAATAGGGGTTAGATTTGAATATTTAAGGAATCGGTTGAAAATGTATGTTATAATGGATCGAAAAAGAGGGGAACGGACGGGAAAAGACTGAAAAGAATCTCTTACACAACACTTTGAGTTTTGTGAATGCAATTAAAGGATGAGTCGTGACATCATTAGTGGCCTCACATTTGTAAACTGCATTGTTATCACTCGGGCTTACAGTAAACGAGAAAATATTGGTAGACTCGCGGCCACCACTGCTTGAGTACGTATTGTCCACTTCTTCAGATTCTTTGTACCAAATTCTGTTCGCAATATAACTCTTAATTAATTGAATCAAACAAATTGTAGGCAAAAGAGATCTACAGTTCAGCCAAAGGATTGCCACCAAAGCTAATGCAGGCCAAGTGCAGAGTATCGCCGACACTAATCACATCTCCAGATGTGTATCCCTCTATTGTTGGTAAACCGGGTGGATCTCAGATCAAATCAAAAAACATTAGTTACGCCTAATTTGTGTTAAATGGCTATCAATCAGTAGACATACAGAGAACGCTTAAAGTGATGCTCGATTTTATTGGTTTGGTTAGCGCCGGGTGTTCTGCCTGACAACTATATTTGACTCCTGTACAGTCGTTTCAATTCAATTTAATCGATGTTCAAATTTGGATTTAAATGAATACCATTATCATCGAGTTTGGCATAAATGTTGACAGCGCTGGAAGTGACGGACATCTTACCAAACGATCCCAAACCGTCTCTTATTTCTATCGAAAAGCTATCTTTAAAAACAGAAACCAAAACTTAATATCAATAAAATCAAGTCTTCAATAGATTTTATGTCTAGACTTTCAAACAATACTCAGTAAATGTTATCAAAACGTTTTTTTTCGTTTTTGCAAAATTGGTACTAATTTTTTGAAGAACACAAATAAATGGACTCATTTGGAAACTATGGCATCGATTATAAAAATTGATGGATAATATTGAAAACAGTAAAAATAGAATACCTTTTGAGAGTGGGATTGAATTTTTAAACCATTTGATTTGTGTGGCCGGTTTGCTCCCAGTGCTTGTATTACAAATTAGCTTGATCCTTTCGGCCTCTCTCACTTCTAATCTGATATTTGTGTTGATATGATTGGACTTTTGTTTCGTTGTATTGAAAATTAATGGTTTATTGGCTGATCGCAAGACAATGTCCTGAGGAGGCACTGCATTGGAGTTCAAATTCATTATAATTATTAATATTAATTAAAATAAATGCACAAAATATTATACAATACAGGTTTCGGGGGTTTATAATCCTAACGTTTTGGCTTGATGATTCGAATTAATAAATTTAATCTAGCTATATTGTGTTACATATTATATTTGAGAAATTTAAAATAAATACCATTTTGGGGGAATTAAGATTCTTCGCTTAAAATTTTTGAATGAACTAAATAATCATTATAAACCTGCTAAATTAGATCAAAAGAATTACTCAATTCTAGTTCACAAGAAATGACAGAAATTTCTCACCGTATTACCCCGGAAACAAACG
>JAQFXL010000782.1:0-16473 GCA_034693445.1 Edwardzetes edwardsi
CGGGCCTTTTATCAATTTATAAGACCTGGTATTCACTAAAAACTTCAAACAATTCATTGTTTATTTGATTTGAATATTGAAATCTTAAACAACACATGTCTTAAGGGGTTATTCATAAAATACGTATTGCTTTTGAATATTTGCAAATTGTGTGAAAAGATGTCAATTGGGTTTTTATCGTTTGACCCAGAACATTTGCAATCAGTTGACATCAAAACTTGTACAAAGTATAAATCAAAATTGTAATTCAATCTAAATTTAATTATATGTAAGCCAATAATTTATTTAAAACTTCTGTGTCATCTTGATATATACCAGTTAATAAATTTATGATTAATCACCTTGTTATTATTTTTAACTTGAGATGGAATAAGAAATAAACTGAAACCATGTTATCACCATTAATCAATTAACAAGCTAAATTTAGCAATTACAGCTTCAAATTAATAAAATAGTTAAGTTTATGCAAATTATCTGTGAATTTCTATTAACACTTCACCTAGATTTATAAAAACCTAGATCATTGTCTGGTATTCCTGATAAATTTAGAATTTCCATTAGTACTAAATTAAGGCATAATTACAACCTTGATAAGAAAATGAAGAGATATGAACTGTAGTCATAGCAACAGATATGTGGAAACATTTGATTAAATTGTAATTTTTAATTGACTGATATGAACTAGATTAGTGTAATTATATAGTGCTTGTTGTTGTTGTTGTTGTTGTTTCGTGCATTAGAAGTAATATTCAATTAACCTATCATAATTTGTTTGTTCTTTTATCAGATAATTGCTCAGTTTGTTTGGACAAATTGAAAGGTAGTTTAAGATAATATTCCTGCAAATTATATGCTTATAATCAGATAATTATGTAATTTTGAAGACAATGACAACGGCTTACAATTTCGAGACAAAACACATCCGAAACACTTTCAATGGTTTGCCTGAGGATATAGTTTTGAGAAAAACGGGCGAATCTGTTATATTCGATGTCTATAGAGAGGAACTGGACTTTAGGCCACTCTATGAGATATTCGAAGAGATTGTCGAAGAGGGTCAGACCTATCCACAGGATCAAATAGATGAGCAAAGTTTTCGACAATATTTTCTTTCGCACAACTGTTTTGTTTTTCGTTTGTCGGCCACTAATAAGACAATTGGAGGCATTTACATAAAACCCAACTTTCCGGGTCGTTCCTCTCATTTGGCAAACTGTGGAATGGCTATCAAATCTGAATACAGGGGTCGAGGTTTGGGTCGGGTGATGATGTCTAAGATTGTGGCGATGGCTAAAATTATCGGATATGAAGGCATTTACAATAATCTGGTTTTTGTCACCAATCTGGCCAGCATTCAAGTCTGCAAGGACCATTGCTTTGTTGAGGTGGGACGCCTTCCCAGAGCCGGTAATCTCAAAGGCTTTGGATATACCGACGCTTTGCAACTCTATCGCGATCTCAGATTTGATTGAACTTCAGTGCAATAAATATTATATTTTCTCTTAAACTCAAATACTTTGGTATTCATTGCAATAAAATTATAGTTTTTGTAATGACTTATATTTTCTTCGCTATTAAACCCAATAATAGTCTTAATAACAGTGAATATTATCATTATTTATATTTAAAGACATAGAAGTCTGTTATATCTCAAGAAGAAGTCCATCTGTTCAGTGCTTTACAGACCATATCTAATGACCGAAATTTGATATTTTCTAATATTGGTATAAAAGTGATTGAAATTATCTGACACTAAAAGTCTGTGCAAATGGGACTGAATTTGTGCGATAAACTCAATTCTTATCATTAGCTGAGAATAAAATAAATATTTCCGACTACTAATGAATGCAAGCTTTTCATAAAAAAGTCCATATTTTTCATACTTGGCTCACATTTCGCCCAAATTTAATGAATGAGTGAATAAAATAGAGTTTTATATAACGAATAAAATCCAAACTCTCATTGAAAGCAATCAACTGTTGAATTGAAAATCCAATGAAAAAACTGCTGTTTGAAAGCTTCTGTTGAATAGAGAGAAACAGTTATTTGTTTAGAAGATTAGATGAATTCAAGCGGTGATCGACTGATAGGAAACCTAAACCCAATCGTCAGACTCTTTATTACATAAGAATTCCGTTATAAATGTTGAAAATTTTTTGCCTCAAAACATCTGTCCTATTATTCATTCATAGAATGTTAATCCGCATAACTCACACCATCCCTACCCAGAGTCAGGGGTGGCAGTCATTGACATAACTGATATGCTCTTCTCCAAAACCCAATGGCTGTCTAAGTCTAGACTGGAGGTCAAGAGGGAGAGGATTGCGTGAGCACCCCCTCAAATTCATAAGTCTACAAACAAGTCTATTTGCATTTTCTAATTGCTATCAATTGTTCCTGGTGTAATGTTTTATGCATAGATGAGTGAACAATGTAAATATTTGAGTGCATTTGCAGAACAGTGTGAAATTGAACTGAGAAAAAGAATGTTCTTGAAAATCACGATGTGTACATTTACTATGATAATTCTGGTTCTTGCACTCCCCCTATATCCCCAATGAGCCCAGCTCCTGGCCATTACTACGAAAAGATACATCTGAAGTATTAGAGGGAAAATGTGAGCAAACGGTCCCTAAAAGCTGTTGATTTTGCCATTGAATAGAGGGAGAGAACAACCGAAAGATATTATCTGAGGCTCACATCCGAGGCAATCTTGTGTAGAGCACAGGCAAAGCATAGGCAGAAGAGCTGCTGTTGGCGTTTGTTATGAATTCTCATCGCATATGAGATACAATAAATGCAGAGATATTAGACTCAAAGCATTTTTCAGTCACTAATATTAGTGGTCTTAAGCTCCATAAAAACCATTCACAACAACAACAACTATCCACTAAAACCTGTTCTTCCAGTCCAATGGGTCTGTCCTTCAACCAGAAGAGACGACTCTTATACAACACAACAGACCTGTGCTTAACATAGCCTTTGATTTGAAGCGCATTTCATTCACTATGAGTTAAAACTATAATATTATGTATTGTATTGAAAAAGAGAAAAATAAAATCCATATTAAAAAAGGGAATAATAAATGAATTTAATGCTAAAAGAGATTATTTTTGCCGAAGAAATGTAATCTGTTCTTGATATTATTACATGTTTTTGCGATTAACAAAGTCAATTCAAAACAGATATTCAGCTGTTTATGATATTTATTGTGTGGCTCATTGGATGGTAGTCTTCATCTATATGTATGTATTCTGTGCTTCACTTCAGTCAAAAGTGTGATACCCTTATGCCTCCGACTAAAAGCCTAAACATTGAGTGCTCAGCACCAAAAGTACTGCTCCTCTGATCGCACAGTTGTGTGTTTTGATGTATCACATAGTTTGGGCTCAAAAAACATTTTTCGATATAAACTTTTCTACTTATGTTTGAAATGAAAAACATATTAACAGCTATTCAGTCAACCATTTGAAGGAAAGGCTGATATTTTTTCCAACTAATCATTGTTTTCATAGACTTTTCTCTCAATTGCCTTAAGAGAGGAGAAGTAAAGTAAAGCTGTTTTCTTATTAAATGCATTTTCAATGTTAATCAAAGTCGTGTCTCAAAAAGCGATTCGATTGTATTCGTGACCAAAACATCTAAGAAGATATTATCCATATTTTTCTGGTAAATATATGACTGGATTTTCATTTTCAGCATTTCTTCTAATCTATTCTATCAGAACTCAATTATCCACTAAGTTTTTCACTCATTTGTGTTTACGCAGTATTATAGCGATTAGTAATCAAATTATTGCAAACGTTTTGAATGCTTTGAATATATTTTAATTGAATGAAACTTTAATTAATGTTTTGCTTCAATTCATTGCTAATAGAAACCGATTAATCAGTATTTTCACTGATATATACGCTATTCAATGGTCTCCTAATTATGGCATCGATTCGTAATAAATGTACAAAAATTAGTAATAATTATAATAATAATAATGAAAACAATATTCTGAGTAACAAAAGTTATGCACAAATTTTTGATCAAACGTCTGGTAATAGTCATACAAATAATTGCAATAATAATAGCCATACAGTGAATGGTAGTCGACCTCAGCTAAGATGGTCTCAAAGTTTTTCGCCAACCGATCGACAGAAACCAAATGTCTCTACACGTAAGACATGTTTTTTACTCGACTCTAATGTTATTTATATTACGGTTTTCTTTGAATTTACTTAAAAATACATTTTACGTCATTATATCGCAGTTTTTGGACAACAAAAACAATTATTTTTTGCCCAAAACTCGAATTTCAACTCAAAATGCAGTCAAATGAGAAAAATTAATTGAAAACTAATTGACATTCAAATGGAAAAACACTTTTCAACAGTTGAGTTGGAAAAAGGGGAACAGAATTTTTTGCTCAGACCTAAAAAGTTGTGAAAAAATTATTAAACAATTGACAGAATTGACAGCAAAGACGAGAAAAAAGGAGAAAAATGTTTTTCAGCTAAGCTTTTAATTTTATGATTCAATTATTTTGTGTAAAAAAATCTCTAAAACTAATGAATAAATTAAAAGCTCTACAAAACTGATCCGACAAAAAATGAATAGTCAAACAAAAAACTAGTCTTTCATTCATTTGAAATGTTTTGAAAAGTAATGAAAAGCCTTTTTTGCGCGAAAATTCATTATTATTGGTGTGAATACTGATAGGCTTTATATCCTTTTTCACAATTCAATTGTTTATATCGTATTATACATTGTATTATAAAATATAATAATTATTTGACAACAAAAAAAGGTTTATTGTTATTTCTGCTCGGGGTTAGGACTGAACTTTGAATTTTTAGAGCATAACCTGTGCGCAACCAATGGGTTCGACTGTATCTAACAGTAGTTTTATTTAACGCAATGCTATTTATTTTATTTTTTGCTTTAAATATCTGTTTGAAAAATTTAAATAACTCGACAATTGGTGTGGAATTCAACTCAAAATCCTATCAACTTTTGCAATGAAATGCAACTTTCAGACCGATTGTCGGTTCGGAATCAATGCAGAAAACTTGTGTAGAAACAGGACATACAATAAGTTGATAGATGAATATCTTGTGAAAAATCTCATTCCTTTCTTAGTTCCTTTTTATTTGTTTAACGTCTGGAACAATAGTCCGTTCCTTCACTCTCTTATGAGTTGACATCAAAGACTCTGTCTTCACATAAAAGACAAATAAATGTTGTCTTTTACTCAAAGACTTTGAGTTTGAATTCTTGGTTAACTCAAAGGCTCTTTTGAATTGTCATTCAATTTGTTCAGTCGTTGAGTGAAATAAAATTTGAATTACAATTGTTTTCGTGAATAACATAACTTCTTGTGTATTGTGTTTATGAGGAATATATGTCACAGTTGTTCAGAAATTCAAAGATCATTTGAATTCAGAGTGCAAACAACTCTTGTCATGATTTGTAAGTTAATTTTTATTCTAATATTCAACATGACTTTTAGCTTGCAATTGAATAATAAGCTAATGAAAGTCAAATGAGTTTTTCCAGTGAATATTAAACATCTATTTTAATAATTAATCAGTTTTTTGAAATATAATTACTATTTTTTGGAAAATCTTTAATGCATTTCGAAATTCATGTTTAAATTCCTGGAAAAAACTGTTTTAAATTGTTTTCAAATCACTTTAAGGAAAATGAATAGACTTTTCGTAAATCATACAAAAAAGTAAAGAAATTAAAATAAAAATTCATTTATTCCTAAACTTATTGACCGATATTTGGATTTAAGTTCAGAATATTTTGCATTTTTAGAAATTAATCCAATTTTTGTTTCTTTTTCAGTGATTCGCCGAAAGAGTGCTGTCGAGAGATTGGCTGAAACCAAGTATAATTATATTAAAAGTTCGCCCACGCCTACTGTGGACAGGGATGGCAGAGAAAGACAGAAATTGCTCCACAAATCACTGTCCACTTCGGCTTTGAAGCCATCGTTTGTGATCCTAACGCAAAGTTCAACTCTTCTTCTCACCAATAATAGTGTTGATTGTCATCAAAACCAATTGAATCACTCAAACATCAATTGTCAGCAAACAATGCAATCTTCAGTACATCCTAACTGTCCAACAACTACAACAACATCTGCACAAACACCAGTTGTCACCACCAGAAAAAGGAATCCGTCTCTGTCTTCAAGACTGTCCGAAGGATCGACTAATTTGGAACAACAATTGAGACAATTGATTGCCGAAAGTGAGGAACAGAATAGTGACAATCGGCTGATGACGAGTCAGACTAAGAAGAAATTCGAGACAAAGGTTTCAGTGATAAAGAGTGCGAACGAAAGTCCAGTAAAACCCAAACCTAAAGAAAGGCTAAAAACAACGAATCAACAGATTTTACGTCAAAATACAAATGTTGTCCCAAAACAGAGAACTATTTTCGATAAAACTAATGATAAGACAATTGTTGACAATAGAAGTGTTGACAATAAGAACACTTCTATTAATAACTGTATTCTGAGATACAATTCTAGTCATAACAACAGTAATAATAAAATGTCTAATAATTTAAACTCTAAACTAATCATTCAATCGAAACCATTGACGCAATCCTTGCAACAAAAGACGAGTCCTGTTATAACCATCACTCCTACCATAAGAAGCATATCCATAACGAATCCATCTTCGAGGCAAATGAGTATTTCCCGCTCGAAATCAGACGTTTCAAACAGACTGTTAGTAAAACGAAACAAATCAAAGGACGAAATCGAGCGCTTCTTCGAGACCCTGGGTCTGGACTCCACTGTCTGGGACTCAATCCGTTCCGAAGCAACCAATTCGTTGATATCAACGCCGGCCCACTATTTCGAGTCATGCGATTCGTTTGAGTCTTCGGATGTGCGAAAGGCAGCCATCTCTGCGAGCTCATCATCCAGTTCCTCTACAGACAGACACTCGACCAGCGCTCAGCCAACAGTGGAGCGCCAAACACTGAATACTCGTCTGATGCAAAGCCGTTCCTGTCATGCATTATCTTCGGGCACATCCATAGTGGAGAAAAACGCCAGAGTTATCAAATGGCTCTACAATTGTCGCAAAGCTATGGTTTAGTTCTGAAAACAAAGCAATTCATTAACTTTTGTTCAAAACTTCTTTTCCTAATATTTATTGTGAAAAATAGCTTTAATTTAGTGATGACTTAAAACTCAATTAACTTTTGAATCAATGCTTGAAAAACATCTTTTCATTGAAGACATCATTTGATCCTATTTTTTGAATGCATTTATATTTGTCTTAATTTGTATTTATATCAGAATTTCTTAATTTATTTTTTAATTTTGTTGGAAATAAAAACAAATTACAAAAATTTGAATTAACTTTTCATTCAATTAAACTTAAATAATTAATAACCTTGACAAAATAATTAACCAGACTAGTAAGTGAGCTTGAAACATTTAGAAATGTCAACATTGAAAGTTAATTAATACGAATTTCATTGCTTTGGAATGCGAGTAATTGAGTAAGATCAATAAATGACCAACTTAGCCATGCATCATCATCACTTCCAGGTCCAACTATACCTAGACAGATTTGAAATTAACTTCTGATAATAAGAGAAAAGATATCTAAAGTTGTTTAAGAGTTCTGATAATCGTTAGTTAAACTCTCCAAGGTTTACAGCTTGGCCTGGAGATTGTGCATGGTTATGTATTACCAGGATTGAATTTCTAAAGGAAATTGAAAGAATTTAACTCGAGGCAAATGATGAGTTAGAGGAATGAGTAATAAATAACAGGAAATTATCCGTAAGTGAGCAAAGAATATCAATTACAAGGATCTATTACCATTTGAATGCAATAAGACACTGAATAAATTTGACAAGCTCATCTAATGCTTGATTCATTTCGTATTTATTTTTCATTCTAGCTCTTACAATAATTAGTCGCAAGAGTCTATTGCTGGATTGCTGGTTAGCTTGGTAGTTGCAAGTTAACTTATTGACTCATCAAAAGAAAAGATGACGTTATTATTGAGTTGAACTCAGCTGTCGTTTAAAGTGTTTTGACGTAAACCTAAAGTTATGTTTCAGTCGAGTCTTATGTTTACAATAAAAGCCATTAATCTGTGAATTGAATCCAATGTCTGTTGAATTCAAAGACAATTTGTTTTATAGGTTTTAGACCCGAAACCCGTTTCAGTCAATAAACCATTTATTGATGTATTGATTGTCTGAAAATCTCGCGATTTATCTGAAATCCTTTGAAAAACTTTTGATTCATTTCATTGTTTGAATAAAATATGTTTTAAAGAGTTCTTGTATTGGATGTCAATTCAGACAATAGACTAATAGATCCGATAAGAAATTGATCCCATTTTGGTGACAATGAGCCCACGACTCAATCAGTTGATGAGTTTCAGTGATAATTCTCCCGACTCTTTGCTTCTGATTTGTGTCAAATACGTTGTCAAACAAGAACTGGACATAAGAGGAATATCTCTGCCACAAGAGATATGCGATCTTCTAATTGAAGTCAGTATTGATTTGATTTATTTTTGTCATAAATTGTCTGAAAATGACATACATTTGAATGTAATTGCAATCAATTGATATTAAAACCAGTCGTGTGTGACCTCTGACCCAATAATGGTTGACCTGAGGCTAACCTAAGGCTAACCTAATTAGAAATATTTGTCTCAAACTATAATTTATTTTTTGAATCAAATCTTCAATCATTAAAAAGTCTAAAAATACAAAATTTATTTCAACCTCTGATTGAATTTGTGGTTTAATTGCTGGACAGGTATATCGCGAACAGCACTTGAATAAAGACCTATCGACAGAATCTTTCACTAAATTCTTGAATCAGTTCCGATCCTCCAATTCCCGTATATGTGACGCTAATTTCGCAGACCTTCCCATAACTGACGAGACATTGGAGTCATTCCTTGAGGAACACTCGAAGACAATCACCTCTTTAGACATTAGTAATTGCAGTCAATTGACTCTCAAAGCCTTGGATTCAATAAACACAATAACCACTCGAATATCAGACCCACGAAAAATTAACCGAACCGTTAGAGTGACCGAAGAGGGACCGGTCCTCGAGTCCCGAGTTGTTTATACCAAACGTTACGCTAATGGTGTGATCACTACTACGAGAGACAACTCATGTATTGTTGAAAATGTTGGACAAATCACAGACGACTACGCCCTCACTCAGGTGATGGGTGTCTTCGACGACCCCGACTTTGTTGACTTCCAGTCCCAAAAGATCAGAGAATTAAATGGTATTAAATGTATTGATTTCGACGAACCGATGAGTTTGGACTACAATCACGACAACAGATCACCGATTATTGGCATTGAATGCGATTCTTTCAAACCATTGGAAACGTTTAGCAAAAACATTGCCGACAATAGGGTTAAGACACTTGTGATCAAAACGTGGCAAAACTCTCCCCTACAGTCACTAACCATCGGCCGCTCCACTCATATTCTTCCCGATTATATCGAAGAGGACGGACTCGACGATGAGGTACTATTGATATAACCTTTGCAATGATTTCCTTCTTTTGATATAATTTTGTTTTTGTTTGACTCCTTTGTTATTCTTTATCGGAGTCTCTTATCTGAGCTCTGGTTTCCTTAAACTTGATTTTCGTTCAAATAATTGATTTTTCGATTATCTTAAAGTCAATCAATTCTTGTTATTTGACATAACTTTTATCTCTTTCGCAGGACTTCTGTACTCCCAGTCATCTGATAAACCCTTTGTTATCAATCCGTAAATTAGTGATACACGAGTGGACTTCAATAGACTCGTCCGGTCCTTATCTCAAGTATTTAATCAACTCTCAAATGAAGACTACTTTACAACACTTGGATTTGAGGTTAAACTTGATTTCAATATTTTATTTGTTTTAAAATTATTTAAATGAATACAAGTTTTACTATTTAACAAACTTGTAATACATAGCAATGGCTGTTCCATTGAAGACGGCTCTCCTCTCAGTGAACTTAAGTCTTTAAACACTTTGATTTTGTATAACTGTCCAAAACTACAACTGGCCGTCGATAACATTTGTAAAATAAGTACTTTGCGGTAAATATCGATAAATTCTTTGCTTTATTCGTGATTTCAATTGTTTGTTGACTTAATCGACAGTTGTCTCGACATTTCCTCATCCAATGACCGTTACGGACACGGATATAAACATCCAAATAAAGTGTTGACTCATATCGTGACGAGTCTTCTTAAGCTGACACGACTAGACATTTCCGGGACTAACTTAGCCGGTCCTCGTATGTCATGTGTCGCCACTCATTGAGACATTTATTTTAATTCTCATCTCTTCCTAAGGCTGTGAATACATTCCCGGTTTGGTGTCGCGTAATGACAGACCCTTTGAATATTTAGGACTTTATAACACTGCCAACGAAGCTGCCTATAGGAGGACTATACCCGCCCTTTCAGTATGTGTTCTAATTATCTTCAGATTATGTGTTTTAATGTAGATTTTCTTAATTGTTATTAGATTTCTGGTGACGCCACTGAAGAACAGATACTTACCGGGTGTGAGGCCTACATCGATAGAGTGGAGTTCTTGAGGCGTACACTCAATGATCTGTTCCACTGTTTCCGATTCGAAGTAAAGAATTCTGTGTCTGTTTCTTACGTTTCATAATCTAATGATTTGTTTGGTTTCAGACAAACTTTCATAACGTGAACCGCGCTCTGGACATAGTGTTGCTATCAATGGGCCGCCACCTGCAGGAGAAGCAGATCCAGATCGCGGCCTCTGCCTCACTGTTCTATATCGTCAAATCAGAAGAAGCCAAACATAACTTCAATATTAGAATAAAGCGTCAAATCATTGCCAGACTATTGGACGCAATGCAAGAACACAGATATGACACGACTGTAACCATCGCTTCGTTTTCTTAAATTTCATTCAATGATTGGTTTGTTTTCTCAACAGATGTTACGAAACGGAAGTCTAACTCTAATTCACTTCAAGATTCCCAATGATTTGGTCAGTCATTCGATAATATAATTGGTTTTAAACATTAATATTCTTTGATTAGATCTTTGAATATTCGCGACTCATTGAAATACTCTTACATATTGTCACCAATGATGAGGACGACTTCATCCAAAGACTAGGCATTTACCTGTTGAACACTCTGGCCTGTCAGGTGGACGGCGACCAGAAGACTATTGTCGGCGATTTGGGCGCAATCGACAGAATGCTGGCTCTGATCGACACAAGACTTCATAGGAATGTTTGCGATGAAGTGATGGAAACTGCGTGGAGTACTATGTGGAACGTCACCGGTATGTCCTCATATCCTCAATGAATGTCCATTTGATCCAATTTTTTAGACGAAACGCCTGTAAATTGCGAGCGATTTCTGGATAACAATGGAATGGATTATTTCGTTTCGTGTATGCATTCCTTTCCACATAACGCCGGTATGTGTTGTCTCATCTGTTTGTTGAATGTTTGCTACATTAGTGTCTATTTTGGTCAGAATTGTTGCGTAATATGATGGGACTCCTGGGAAATGTCGCCGAATGCGCACATCTTAGGCACCGACTTATGAATCCGGACTATATTCAGAGGTTTATTGATCTGTTGGAGAGTGAAAGCGACGGAATTGAAGTCAGTTATAACGCGGCCGGCATTCTCTCACATATAGGTCTGTCCTCTACTACTAGTTATTTTGAATGCTTTTCATTAGTTTATTCTGTTTGTGAATGTATAGCCTCTGACGGCCCCTACTATTGGGAACAGCATTTGCCATTTGATTGCAAACGAGAGACAATGCTTTCAAGAATGCGATTTGCGATCAATCGCTGGAAAATCAATTCCAAGAGAAATATAAACTATAGGTTTGTTTTGAATCAACTTTTTTCCAATTTATTAGTTATTTTCAATTTGAATACAATTTCAGATCTTTTGAACCAATTTTACGCCTCCTTTCCTCAAATATCTCTAATGAGGCCCAATATTGGGCAGTCTGGGCGTTGGCTAATCTCACCCGAGTTTACTGTAAGTCTTTGAGTTTGAAATTCATTGTTAAAACTGAATATCTTTGCGACCATAGCATCGAAATATTGTCCACTTCTTGTCGAAGACAATGGCATAGAGTTATTGGAATGTTTGGCTAAAAACGAAGGAATTCCCTCACATATTAGGCACTTATCTCTAATAACTCTTTACCAATACGAGCTCTTCCTAAGAGACGGGCATCTGAATGACCTGGAAAACAGTGATGACGTAGAAATTCCCATCGAAATAATGGCCAAATATTCTTGTATTTTGTCGAATAACTCAATTGAAAACTAATCTCTGATTAAAGTCTTTGTTTTTTACAACAATCTATTGATTGGACGCAAAATAACTACTATTTAGTCTGAAATACATTTGAAATTCTACCAAATTCTAAGTCATTTGTAAAGTATTTGAAGTAAAGACTAGACTTATATTCAATGTTATAATTAATTCAATTTTCACATCAATTAACAGATAATTTGATTTAAAGACAAATAAGTTGTTATTTAAAAGTAATTTTCATATCATTAAAAAAATATTAAAGTCATATAACTTTCCTTTCATTTGTTTTGAACAAAGTTCTCATTTTTTATAGTTTTCTCAATTTATAGCTCAACTGAATGTTACTTATCTTCGGATAAAATCATTGTTTTTTAATTCTGAAAATTGTATTATAATTAAGAGAAAACTGTTATCTGTTTTAACTGAGAAACTGATTGTAAATTTCATTAATAAAAACGTTTGAACTCTGATTGAAATTTGAAATGAGCTTGTTAAAATGCTTAGCACATGAATTAATGGATTAATAAATTGCAAGATTGAAAGATTCAATCTTAAAATAAGAGTTATTTACGTTACTTATGAAGAAGAGTTGAAACAAATTGTTTCGGCGTTAAGTCAAATGTTATGCAATAATAACAGCAAATAATTGACAAATAATTTGATTTTGAATCTCAGTGTTAATGCAATTAATTATTTGAGTAAATAAATGATGAATTTTACACACATTTCAGAGCATTTTTTTAGTTCATAGACTAATTGAATGAATGAATTGCAAAAATGTCTACAAATCGATGGATTTATTCATCAAATTTTCCTCAAACGACAAAAAACGGATCGATTTTTAGTGAAAATCTCAAAATAATTGTCTAAAAAATATTTTCATTAAATGAAAATAAAAGTTGAATTCAAACCGAAAGTCATGAGAATTAAAAGCATTTTATTATTAATTTTATGCATTTGTTTGTCGACTGTTTTCTACTGTCTTTTGGTCGGAGACCCGAAACCCACTATTAATACAATTCATAAACAGTTTAATCACTTCAAAGGCGTTGTAATTAATAATAACTATAATTATAATAACATTTATATCAATACTAATAATAATAATGACTTAAATAGTGAAGAAAGTGAACGAAATTGTGATAAATATCTCAGACTTTTGGGTTTTAAACCAAACAAAACACAAATCGACAAAAATGTGAAGACGGGTCTCACGGCTGACAGTCTGGCCACTGTTTGGCCAGTATTTGTCACCGCTATTAAGTCGGATCAATTGGATTTGGCGAAAGGATTTGTCCGATCGTTTGAAGACAATGTTTTCAATAACTATTCGCTAATTATCTACGATTTGGGTCTAAATAGACGTCAATTACTAGAAGTATAAAATCAGTGGTTTTTCACCAAAAATCACATTTCCTTTAATTTTATTCATTACTCAAATGACTTTCCTTTTGACAGATTAGCAGTATTTGTAATGAAACGCAAAACACTTCGCGAACGGATCCATCATTTGATACGAATCTCAACTCAGACTCAAACAAGTCTTGGAGTCAGTCGTCGATCGGACAGACTTTGTGTACAATTCGTCGCTTTGATTACCAGTTGTTTCCGTCACATGTGTCTGATCTCAAATTGTTTGCATTTCGGCCTCTGATTCTGCAGTTAATGTTGAATGAGTTGGGATCAGTCCTATGGTTGGACCCCAACTACTATCTGATCCCTTCGGCCGCTCAAAAAGTTCAGCGATTGGCTGAAAGGTCCAAAAAGGAAGGCATAATGTCGTGGACTATAGACCAGCCGACCTCTAGTCTAACCCATCCCCGAATGTTTGAGTACTTTAAGACAATTCAAAATCAATACTATTTTCATCGTATGATAAGAGCCTCACATCTGTTACTATACAACACCGAACGCATCCATAAAGACTTGATGTTACCGTGGATTAAGTGTGTGCTGACCCACGAGTGCATTGCGCCCATCGGTAGTCAGTCGTCCGGCTGTCGCTTCGATAAGAAGCCGTTGTATCGATACAGTGGTTGTCATAATTACGACACTTCGGCTCTTAATGTGATTTTGGGCCAAATGTTTGACTTCGATGAGAAGCCCTATTCTGCGCCCGAAGAGGACAAGTTCTTCAGAGTTGTGACCTTAGATGACGACTCGTTTATCACTGACACCGATATAATAGACACGGACTACATATCCAACACTTATATCAGAGGCCGACTTGTGTCCACCTCTTCCCTCAATCGAAGCACTTCTTATTCTTCGGCTAAGAGTTCAAATTGAAGATCAATTGCTTTTCCGACAAATTATCGAAAAATTTCGATTCAAATCGAAACTGAATTATGTTTTCCAAAAATTATTTATTTGTTTTTCTTTCAGTTTTGAGTTTGAAATCAATTTTTATTGAATCGAGTCTTCAATCAAATCAATGGTCTCTCAGTTTAAGTGATTTTGAGGCTTAACTCGAAACCAAGTATTAAATTCTCATTTAATATAAAAATTTGGAGATTTTATCATTCATTGAAATCATTTGTTACCCTCTTCTGGCTCTTAGAACCTGTGCTTAACAACTTAATAAATGAGCTTGATAACCTTTCGAATCTCCACTTCCTAACAAAGAAGAGATTATTCTTAGAATTCAAATGATTTGAATTTTGTTTGAAATTAGTTTTCAATTGTTTTTTGCGATTTAGTCTCAAATTTAGACGCTTTTAATAATTTTCAAAATTGTTTTCCAAATGTATTAATAATTAAAATAATAAAAACTCAAAAGATTTCAATTTTTACTTCAATTTTATTTAATAATTTCCATATTAGAAAAATTTTTATGCAATTATTTAAGTATTTTGTTTCAAATTAACTTTTAATTATTATTCTTCGACTGACATATGGTTTGAAAAAGTATTTTTTGATTAATTGCTCGGATATTAAGAAATGGACATTAATTTTAAACTCAATGAAAGAGAAAATTCCGATCTCCTGAGCGATCGGATCATCAATTCGACCGACTTTTTATTCGAGAAACGTTTATCCGACCATTTCGTCCAAAAATGTCTAATGAAAGGCGAAATGAATGCCACAAATGTGTTGACTGCACACATACGGCAAAAGGATGTCATTGAATTCTTATCCGACACATTTTATCGGCAGGCTTTCAAGAATTTGGTGGAAAAGGCTGACAACGAAGAGGACAAACAAATATTGGTTTAAATGATTGGATGACTTCAACGACAACTTGAGTTGATTACCATTGGATTCGAGAAACAATTGGGAAAACTGGACGAAAAAGTCGCTGAAAGTCCGTTAAGTCAATGGATGTATGGCTACAGAGACTACATTTTATACCAAACATCAAAAGGTTCGTTCCTCAGAGCATTGGCTGCAGTTTTGCCGTCTCTTTTGATTACCTACCGGACAGTTGACTATCTTCGACAACACCCGAACTATTCAGCCAATCCTTTGGCCAAAATTCTTTGTATTGAAGAAATAGATTTCAGACCAGCGGTAATACTCGTGAGACAAATGATTGACCGCAGAGAACAACTGGTCTCAAAAGAAGAGGAAGAAGTCTTATCGCAAATCGTTGGGAGGAGTATGGCGTTTGAAATATGTCTCGAAAATCATTCGTTCAAAGGTCGCAAATGGTTCGAGGGATAAAATTTCAACCAATCAATCAAACGAATTGCCAATTTATCCAAGATTAGATATGTTTGTTACAAAATTTGATTCAAAATTCGAGGTTTTAATTGATTTGTTTATTAATGAAAAACTTGAAAATTGTTTCAAAATTTCAATTCAATAAATGCTTAAAAACTTATTTATTTCTCCAATTCTATTGATTTCGATTCTAATTTGACAGTTGTTCTTGTTAAAGTTGTCTTTGAGGAAGACAACCCACGTGATCTCAATTGAAATTAAATAATACCACCTGGGTTATTGTGCTCACCGGTAGAAATGTCGAAAGACTATAACAGACATCGATTACATGAATGACTTGAATATCGTAATGAAGACAAATATGGATTCTGTCGTATATTTGACTAATTTATGTCTCGAATACAGTGGATAACTATTTGTATCAACCACCTACTCTATCAACTAACCATTTATGTCAATGAAATTCGAATCCCCA
>JAQFXL010000783.1:0-15000 GCA_034693445.1 Edwardzetes edwardsi
TTAATCTACCTAAATTTATTCTCAAAAGATTAATGTCTCCATTTTTAATCAGATTCATATCCAAAATTATCCAAAATATCCAAAATTTAACCTTGAATATAACTTCAGTTATCATTCTGTTTGAAATACTTCTGTAAATTCATGCAATTAATTAGTAAATGAATTTAATTACTTTATGTACACTTTTAGCAAAAATAAAATGAGTAATACAATATCTGCGCAATACCACGCTAAATTGAAAACTATTTGGATGGGATGGGCTTTAAATAAGCAAGATGACTAGCTTTGTAAGCTATATGAGTTATGAATTCATCATGCTAAATTTCAAATACCAAATAAGCAAATCCAAAGCACCATGAGCTAATTTAAGTTTTACTCATTTATCGGCGCAATGACTTAATTAATTGGCAAAAGAATTTGAAAGTAATTGGATTGAATTGAAATGATTTTGGCATTTATTCTGTTTTCAGAAATTTGTGACAGTTTTGTCAAATGATGTTTCAATTCAAATACTGTTCTATACATTCATATAAGCATTGAATTACTTTCAGTTTAAAATAGATTTGTCTGTTATTTTGAAAAAATTAAAAATTAAAATGCAAGACATTCGCCATTCAATTGAATAATAAAATGCTATTCTTTGTGCTATCATTGACATCAAATGATAGCACAGAATAGAGTCGATAAAAAGATGCTTAAGATAAAGAAATTTATGATTAAAACCTAATTTCTTTCTTTGAAAAATTTCAAATTTATAGTTAAAGTCTATTTTGGTATTTACTGATCAGAACTATTTTTGTTTTTTCTTACCAGATTCAACGTCTCAATGGGTTTTTATTCGTTTTTAACATCGGTGTTATAGTTATTGGTTTATTTGACAGATAAAGCGTCTAATAATTCAATAAATTAAACAACTCTGGGGTTAAATAAAGTTTTTTTGTCTGAAGTTTTAGTTCAAACATTTGAGACAAACAGAAAAATAAAATCGATTTCCAGACTTTCCTCAATCAATATCTGAAGTCAAGTATTGACTGATTTACAGTTGACTTTAAAAAGGATTTTCGTATCTGAGTATAGAATCAAATATTTTGTTAGTTTTCTGGCTTTTTGTGTCTTAAATATGAATCACTTGTTGACCGATCTGTTCATTTGAATTCACATTTTGAAAAGCCTTTGAATACTTTGATGTTTACTTTTGTCGGAGAATCTCTACCCATGTCTTCATCGATATTCCTAAAGTGTTATTCATTATTGATCTGTAAATAAATGGTAGCGAATGTCAAATGCAAATGAGATGATGAAAAGAATGACAAACTGTTTGTTTATGATTTTCAAAAACTTATCCATTAATAACAGCTTCCAAAATACTTCTGACCGAAATAAAATATTAGTCTTATTCTGAGCTCAAATACTATTCCTGTAGTGGAGGAGAGGGGGAAATGAGACAAACAAATCAGTAATCTATTCGATTGTTTTATCAATCAGTGCACAGAATAGACTATCGGAGCAATGGATCCAAATAGCGTTTATTAGTATTAAAAAAGTTGTTCACTTAAGTGGAAGTGTCAGAACTGCATCGACAAAAAAGACTGTGTTGTTGTTGATGGACACGCTTTGAGACCATTAAGTAGTTCTCGAGTTTGACAATAATGTATGAAATAAGACACTCAAACACTTAACGATTTGTTCGCTTAATTTTATTATATGTTGCATCTCATGTGGAACACTCTCTCTCTCTCTCTCTCTCTCTCTCTCTCTCTCGCTCTCTCTTTTTTCTCCTTCCCTCTCTCGAAAACAATATAAGTTATCGTTTAGTTTGGGGTCACTGTGAGTATGAGTCCAACTAATTATGAAATATAGTCAAATCAGATGATATGTTGATTTATATTTTTGCTGTCAATCTTTTCTGTGAGAGATTCGAGTCTATGAATAAGTGAGAGCTAACCTCTAAAAACTTTGAACAAGAGTATTGAGTTTAATTTGTCTATTTATTTAGAAAAGAAATAATTTTTCAAATAAATCGAGTATTCGTCAAATTTTTTGGTTCACAACTTTTTTCATGTGTTCCCAAAACCTTATGCTCCAACATATTTGAAGTCATTTAACATCAATCATCAAATGAATGAATAAAATGTTTGTGACTTAACTCACATTCTCTTATTGTAGTTAATTAGACACTAAAAGATAGAAAACTTGCGTTGAGTTCCAAATATTTTTTTTCGCTATAGTTTTGTAACAAAATTTGTGTTAAAACTCTTAAAAAGTGCTGAATTAATGCCAGTCATAGGCTGTGCAGCTCTTCATTCGAGTGTTATTTTCATATTGAAAAAGTCAGTTAAACACGAAACGTATTTTCGGATTAATTTTTCATTTCATTTGATTTATTTATTTTCAGAAACCATTCATTTGAATGCATTTCACTCTTGTATTGGATTTTATTTTGGATTCAAACCTCTTTTAAAATCTCATTTCTATTTGTTCTCCGAAAGAATGACTAAATATTTGGCTGAAAATAAATTTTTATCTTCTTTTGTTTGTCGTAAACCTGAATATTCAGTTAAATCCTTAGGATTTCGAGTGAATTATAGTCGAAATGCAATCAAAGGCTTTGCATATTATTTCGATTTCGATTAAATTGTTGTCGAGTTATGCCTCCCCTGACATGAAAATAAATGCACTGATCGTAGTCTAAGACAAGCGTCTCATAAATTAATAAAAAATAATAATACTCTTTAGGTTTGCAGAGAAAGAAAATTGTCTTCGAAACAGATTATAATAACAGAATTGGACTCAATTTAAGTGAATGTAAATTATTGTTTTACTGACTATTCTTATAATAAAATAATTTTCTTCATTACTTTCCGCTATTTTTATAGTTATTCTTGAAAACGGCTTTTTGTTTGAAATTTTTCAAATGTCACGTATAATAGGACCAAAATTACATTTATTAGACCCGAGTTCGTTCTGTAATCAAAGGATTCAAAGATTTATTCGTCAGTTAATCTATTTCATTGTCAAATTAACAAAAGAAAGGATTTTCAAGATCAAATTTTACTACTAGTCCTTCAAATTTGAAATGAAAACATGCACATTATTCTTACATTGATAAACGCCAAGAATTTGGTTGGTTTTTGACATTCAAAGGAAATGTTTTATATTTTGTTATGAATCAGAATTTGTTTGACTTTTTATGTTTCGTTAATCATTTCAAAAGTGATATAACAACAGAATTAGTCCATCTTTAAGTCAAACCCTTATAATGCTTGGATCGGATCGGAAGCCGTTGTTTTAATCCTGTGAATGACAGATGTGTGGAGTTTTTATTGCCGGTCCTCTTAACAAATCTGTCGACTTAGAAGATGTGCAGAGAAGAGAAGACTGTATGTTCTGTTTTGTGGTTAACCATATATCCCATACATGTGCGCAAATGCACGCAAATCACATCTCAACCTTTGTTTTGTCATCAATTTTAACAGTGATTTGATAAAAAATATTTCACTTTTTGAGTGACAAAACTTTGGAGACAAACACTCAGAATAATAATAAAGAGTTTACCAAACATTCCAATAATAGACTTTCAATCGTTGTTTGAATTTTTAATCACAAATCCAAAGCAATATTAATGTAAATATAATTTGTTTGAAAATTCAAAGTCTTCGTGTGTTTTGTGTTCTTCAAAATGTAATAAAAATTTTGGACTTTAATAAAAAGCCGAAAAAGTCTACTAAAAGCACATCAGATCTTAACAGAGCATTAAATATAAATAAAGAAACAAAATTGTGTTTCAATGAGGAGATAGAGTCGAAAGAAAAGCATAACTGCCTTTCAATGCAAGGCTTAACTGTAGTGAAGTTGCCTTTTGGTTGAAGCAATGCTCACATCTTATGGGTATAAATGTATGACATTCCGATAATTTGTGGGCGCATTCACTTAAAGGCCAACAAAACAAAAACGACTAAATATTTTTTTGTTCAAAACCTCATATAAGATACGATGATTTCGAATAAAATATAAGCCGAATAGTAGTCATAAGTCGACAAAACTAATATCTATCGACGCGTTAAGAAAAGCTGTAATATTTTGATGTAACAGCAAATGTGTGACTCAATCATTAACGAGAAGAGAGACTAATAGTCAGAATCAAGACTAAAAAAGAGAGACAGAAATAATTTTGACTTTAAACACACATAAGAGAGAAAAGACAGTTATAATGACTAAATAGATAACACAAATATGTATTACGACAAACATATGCGACAAAAAAGTTTCACAATTTTTCTAATAATTCTTTGTTTTCATTCTTTAAACATATTTTTTCAGTTCAAAGACAAACTGATTGCCAAAAAGTATGTTAAATACATTGGTTTTATTGCTTTTTTGAGAAAAATGTGAATCTCTTCGAATGGATTCACGAAAACATATTCACATAAATGATACTAATTTTAAAACTCAATGAAAAAAACAAATATTTTAAACTTTGACTTCATTTCAGTCATCCTGAAATTATTCCATTCATTTCAATTAATAGCTAGTATTTAATCTTAATCTTATTATTTGTTTATTAAAAATAATATTTGTTTCACTGTTCAAAGGACGGGTAGTTTGAAAGAGTGATAGAATTGTAAAATTCATTGACTCAATGAAAAGCATATTTGTTTGCGATCCTCGGGAAACAACTTATAAATAATTGACATATTTTTGTTTGTCATTTCTCTCAGATATGTATTTGAGTGACAGTCAGGGCTTTGAGTTTGATTTGAGTCACATTTTTAATAGCAGTCAATAATAGCAGTCAATTATTTCTGTGAAACTTATAGTTTTGTTTCTCTGTTCGCCTCTAATATTGAGTATTGGTTTAAGTCGTTAGCAATCGATGTATTGGTCGCACAAAATATCTTCTCTATTCCGCGCTTATATATCATGTTATGCTCGTGTCTATTGCTATGTGGGTGCTATCGGACAAACCACTCACGTCTGTCTCAATTGCATTGTTTTACAAAACAAGAGAAACAGAGAATATAAGAATCCCCGAAACCAGTGGTGGAAAGCAGTGGCAAATGCCGAGCAGTCGAATGTCGTTTGAAATATAAGAGGGCTCACAGTCTAATTGTGCGGCGATTAAGGCCTACTGTGCGCACAGTTTGCCTCTTCAAAGGCTAGTTGCCATATAAAGACCAGTTGTGTTCATAATTCAATGGGATTATAGTTGTGGCAGACATTAGCTTTGGAACAAAGAATATGATGTGCGCCTTACGTGACCACAACTCCGGTCATATAATATCCGATATTAGGTCTACACGTAAAGTCTCAGACGTGAAAAACGGAAAAAATTTCTAAATTAACAGATCTGTTGTCCAATAAAACATAGATTAAGTCGATCTCGATTTCGACCCCTATTTGTGTCTCAATTATAACAAAGTATCGATTTATAAAACATTAGACAAGACTTTGTTTTGCCATCAAAAGTCATTTGATATGAATTAATGAAGAAATAGTTATGGAGTTCCCATATATTTATAATTCACTACTTTTTATATTTTTTCGATTGCATTCATTGTAAGAGTTTTGTGATAAGATATGGACTAACGAACCGAACAAAACCAATGGATTCCTTAATTGACTGCAATTTTTGCTCCTTTGCTATAGACTTGGAGTTGAGTCACTTCGCAATGACTTTCCCTCATATAACTGTGAATTGTCTGTTAGGATAGTCAGTGGTGGCAGTGCCCACAGGGCTCATGTGATTCTCACCGGAAAATAATTTGTTCATTGAGAGCACCAGAATTGCAACAATTGTTCCTATAGTTGAAGGCATTCGACGACAAATATACAAAAGTCAATCCATTAGACCATTTATGCGATTATGTAATATATATATAAGAATATATATATATCAGAGTTTGGTTTGAGTTCTCTAAAAATGCACACAAAATAAAACCTCAAACCAAAAGTGACTAATGATATGAGAAATAAAAATGGCTTAATTAGGCGAAACACATGAATGCCGGCTCACCATTAGCTCTAAATGAACAGCATTTGCCGAATAGCGCACTATTTTTCACGAACTCATTTGTAACATACGATTTTCGAGCAATTTTTTAGCCGCAGAGAAATCTCACTATTTTTAACATTTTTCAACCCCCTAGCAAACACTCAATTCATTACATTCTAAAGTTTTCTTCTTATTCTCTCAATCCTTAACTTCTATTCACTTATTAAGTACTTAATTATAATTTTTTGAGCACTGAATGCAACAAATTTTTCTTTTATATAATTATTTGTAATTTGATATCATTTTAAGTTTTATTCTAAAACTAGTGAATCGAAAGCAAACAAATTTGCCTCAAATCTCACATAAATCCAGACTCCGGATGAAAAAAGCTCAGAATTATAACCAATTGACAGAAACAACTGTTTTTAATGAGTATAAAATGACACTGCTTGAATTGTTTCTCAATTGATAAGCCTTTAAATTCAAAAGAATTTGTTGCTCACTTGAGTTGCAGAAAATTTTCGTTTTACTTGGCCACTGATTCAGGGCCAAATTCTATGAAAAAGTTTTAACCAAGTTATTAGTTGTTAGTTGAATCGTTATCAAAGAGAAATGGGTTCACATTTGAATCAAAGTTTATAAAATGATTAATAAATATCTCAAAAAAAAGAGTTATTTTTAAAATTTAATTTTTCATTTGCTCTTAGTTTTGAAGAATTGAAAGAAAGTATTTGATTTGTGGAAAAATTCAAACATTTTTATAAATAGTCGCCAAAAAGTTAACAAAATCTGTTCGTTGTTTTCAAGGAATGATTTCAAAGTTTCATTTCTTCGCTTTAATTAATTAATTTAAAGAAAGATTTTACCACAAATTAAAGGGTTATAAAAGGGTTGAGACAAATGTGTGAGACGTGAAACACATTAAAAGATACACTGCGAGACATTGAGCAGATGTTTTGCTCAATAACTGTCTGTCTGCCTGTGCTCTACCATAGTCTCAAATTTTAGACTATTTATACACATTTTGTCTCAAATATAAGCCTCTATTGAATCTCATATCGAATTATCCTAAAATTCTGACCATTATATCAGTCTTTTATATACATTGAAGCAACAAATCATCGCAAAAGTGTTTGAGAATTTAAAATTCAGGGCTAAGAACCAGATCTGTCGAGAAATTCAATATTCTTTAGATAAATGAATAGTAAATTGAATTTTGGAAACGAAGAGTTAAAAAAAGTATCTGAAAAACATATTCCGAATCGATTTGTCTGTTTTGATGAATCGAAAGTAAAGTGTATGACAACTGACACTCAATCTTGCGTTTGAAAATTCACACAGAATTTCGAATGAATGCATTAATCTTTAATCAATTGATCAATGAACATTTTTCTCACATTTCAAAAAACAATTAATGGATTTAATTCGCTTAATATTTGTTATATAATACATAAAAATCATTTAACAACAAACCAATAACAGAATATTCTTGTCTTTCAATCTATTGTTTTCAATATTACAGCAAAAGGTTTTGTCATAATTTAGTTATTATTAGATATAAATAGTAATAACTTTCAATGCTTTCGATATTAACCCAACAAAACTGGACAAAAACTAGTTTGAACTGAATAGAAAGTTAACCAAACTCAATTTCAATTGAAAAATATCACCAAAAACATTAATTAATGACTTGAATATTAATGAAGAGAATTTTCAGTCTATTCATTATTTGTATGATTTTGATATTTTAAATACTGAAGTCAACTGGGAGTCCCGTAATTGGAAAGTATGAGCCGGTACACTTGTTTACAATTGGTTACCTAAAGGTTTCTCAAAGAAAGTGGAACATTTTATTTACAATCAAGCGTTTCTGCGTTACTTTTAATTAACATCATTTCATTGCATTGCAAATGGACTCCCATTGGCTTGAAATTTATTGAACCAAGATTCAATGACGTAAGCATTGAAAGCGTCTTGGTAAAACTTTACCTAACCATTCTGAACTCGATGTGCCGGCTAATTTTTGTTGATATAATTACAGAGATTTCAATTGACTTCAGTTAACTTAAAAGTTATGACTTGAAAATGAATATTATTTGAGAATATTTAGTTAAAAAGATTTAAATAAAAATTATAATAATAATAATAATAATAATAATAACAATAAAACAAAGTATAGATTAGTTAAGAATATATTGTTTTATGTGTTGTATATATTCTGAATATTCTGTAAAAGTTATGCCAATTAATCGACAATTGTTTGACATTCAAATTGATTCAATGATAACTGAATTCGACTCACATTTAGTTTTGAATAAAAGATTTGATTTTCTATCGATATCTTCACATTTAAATACAGATTTAAATTTCACTTAATCGTTGGCCTAACCATTGGTCTAACCATTGGGTAAACACTTGTCTAACAAATTATTAGTTTTAAATGAATCGCAGAAATCAAAAGTTTGATAATTTTGACGAATAGTCAACAAAATAAAATGCTTTTCTAATAATCATTGATTGGATGTCAGTCACAAATAAAACTCAGGCGATGAGGGCGTACTGCCGGCTGACACACTTGACAGTGAGCCGCCAGAACAGTTCGGCCGACGACTGTCGCGATTATTAACAGCACTGGTAGTGTTTGTGTTATTTGATGCCTGTGTGACAGACATTTGCTGACTCTGAGCGGTGGCGGCGTTAATACCTGTTTGTTTGATTGTGAGCTGTTGCTGATAGTAGTCCCTCTCCTGGCACACTTTGTCGTAGACCTGTCTCAATTTGTCATAACCTATCCTAAGTTTGTCGTATTCGACCCTAAACTTGTCGAACTCGACCCGAATCCTCCCGATTTCGTTTGACTGCAAACGAAGCTTTGCCTCCAATTCATGTCTTTGAGCGAGTCTTTTGGTCCGACAATTCTGTGCGTAACCCCTATTCTTGAGAGTCCTTCTCTTTTGCTTCATTCGGACCACTTCTTCGCGCGGAAAGCCGTGAAGTTTTTTATTAAGCTCTCTTACCGTAAGACTAATGAGTTGATCGTCATTTAGAAGGTCTTTATTTGAACCGGAATTCGAATAACTAGTATTGCAATCATTAGAGTTGTGTCCACTCATACCGTGGCTGTGAAACGAGTGATGAATTTGAGAAGAAGAATGATGTGAATGTCCGTTATGTAACTGATTGTGATGGGAGTGTTGCGGCGGGTGTTGTGGGGGATGAGCCGAATGCATATCCATTGTGTTATTCACTACATTTGGGTTAACCATAGTTTGCATCAATCGGTTGTGCATTGCAGGCGTCACATGCGATGTGCTGTGATTTGATTGCATTTCCACGTATTCGCGCCTCATATTAGGCGAGAGCCACGGGTTTTCCATTTCTGGTCCACATTGACCTCTGAGGTCAAGGGGTCCGTCTTGGCTTCCAATTACTCCATTAGCGCCATAACGGAGTTGTGCCGTCAAAGGAGTGAGCCATGACATGGACATACCGTTGCCATCATCTATGAGTCCATTATGTTTGTCGATAACAGGACTGTTCATATTATTGGTCGGCACCGGTGCGAATGCAGGAGAGGGTGGCAATGAAGTGCCAGATGGCGAGTTTGTGTTGGAAGTAGTGCCCGGAGTGTTGGCCGCTAAAGCGGTTTGCTGTTTGCGATGGTCTGGAAGTCCGCCGTTGACCATACCGTTGTGAACTAGTCTTAACTGTTGATCGGTCGCACAGTTTTGGTTCACACTGTCTGTCATTTGACGACAATTGTTGTTAGCAACACTTTGAGCTGCAATTTTTGCCGTTTCCTGTTTGACCACTTCCTCCAGATGCTCTAAGTCTAGACTGGACAAGTCATGGACATAGTCCTCGGTCGACATGGCGCCTGACTCGGAGTCCATGATGGCCAAGGAAGGGTACACAACACTCAACACTTTGGCCAATGTATTCACAAAACACTTTTACAAAAGTTGTCAGTTCTTTGATTCGACACTCTTTTGAACCGTTGCTCTGTTTTGAAGCGTTTTCTCGACTGAAGTAAATGTCAATTGTTTTACATATTATTCTTTTTTTGGAGACTTCAGAGCTCTTCTTTCACGAGTTTGATGACAGTTCAAGAATTAAACTGCAAAAGAAAAGGTTTGCATCAAAATAGTCGGCCTTGAATTGCAATTGCAAGGGTGCAAAGAGAACCCTCTCTTCACTTATTCTTTAAATTTTAATCAAAGAACACTTCGGCTCTAAACACAACTTTTTAGAAACTTAAGAGTCTAACTGTTTATGTAATTCGGTGTCAAAGATTGCACTCTGAAGGTAAGGATGTGCTCATAAAGTAGATGTAAACGAGTGAAAAACTTTTTGGATGAGAGTCGAGTGAAAAGTGATGCACTTTAGCTCAAGACAATTGTGAGGCCTCACAATGAATGCATTGCGTCAATAGGTTTGCCTTTTCTGGCACTCGACCTAAACCGCAACTAATACTATAGGGTTTATTGAATTGGATTCTGGGAGAGACTGTTTCGCACTGACTATCATAGCATCAAAACACTAACACATTATATGCTTTAAAACAAATACAGTTTATTCTCATTATCTTAAAAATATCACAAAATTTCTATTTTGACTCTCATTTCAGTTAATTGTCTCATATTTTATAACTTAAGTCTTAATTGAAAAAAGCTATTCAACAGATAAATTAGGAGAAGATTTTGAACGATTCAAACAGAAATAAAAGCTTTAAATTCAAAATAAATTCATAACATTGAAAGTGAGAGTCGAGTGAATTTGATTTGAAAATATCATAAATTCAGTTTAGATAGAATCAAAAACTTATGAATTGAATGCATATCAAAGGCTATGAAAGCATATCAATAGCTTTATCTCAGATTCCACTATTGATCCCTTGTTTAGCCGATACCGACTTCAAGTGTGTATTACTTTAAGTTCAGGACTTCGCTCGAGTGAACTGCCATTTGAATGAGTGAAGAGATGCAAAATATTGGCCTTTAAGCACATCTTTCACCAAAACTTTTATTCTATCGCCAAATGTTTCGCAACCAAAACACATAAAAGAATTCAAATTATTTGATTTGTTAGTATTTGATACTTCATACAATCGGCAAATGTATAAACTAAGCAAGGAAAAACTAATTAATCACTTGTTTAGAAAAGTTACCATAAATGAGATAATAAGAAAAATTTGAATGATTTCTTTGTTACTACTTTTAAAACGTTGTAATCAAATTCATATCTGATATAATGAATCAGAGGTTCAGCTGTTAAGCGAAATACATATTAATATTTAAACAAATTTAGAGATCAGTCATAAGCTTTAGTGTCGGTTAAAGTTTTGTTTAACTTATTTGACTCTTATTTTTCTCATATCTCTCTTACTATGAAATAGTTATAAATAAGGAATAATTTTAGAGAATATATATTTACCTCAATTGTCAGATTCGTCGAGTCTTTCAGATCAGAAGAATTGCCAATAATTTAGTGTTATTTCTCTGTTGGGATCGTAACCGACGATAATTGAGTTTTTAAGAGATGTGAAACTGATGTAAAACTGACGGCTTCTCTCAAAATGTGGAGTTAAAGAGTTGAAAGTGGAGAGACAGCTCACAAACTGTTTGACTTCAGTAGTGGTGGTTATGTTGTCGGCTAAAAAACCAAATGAGCGAAGACTTAGTTTTCATTTTGGGTTCGGTCCAAACGTTCACTACTTTTCAGTTCTTTTTATTTATTTCTAAATAGAAATAAAAGTTTTTCAGTTTTATCACAAACTAATAGAATATATCATTCTCTGGGAGAACAGAATAACCCTTAAAGTTTTGTGCACTCAATAGTCTTATACTACACTCTGGAGTTGGAGTCCCTCTAACTCTGAACCAGAGATTCAAAGTTATATAAGAGTACAGAATATGAGCGAATGGTATATATATATATCGGAACAGAAGGAAAGCCCGAAATGAGTCGAGAAAGAGATTTTGGAAGTGGAAGTAGTGGAGAGCACTAGATATATGCTGGGGTCAGCACTAGATATGGCTCACAATTCAATATGTGTTGGGTTGATGGCCACTCCCCTTATCTAATCGAACACAATTTTGCATTGGTTTGGGTCCAAAAGTGCAAAACCAAACTCAGATGAAATTTGAAGGAAAAATCTTTTCGATTCTTATGTTGTCTTAACTTTTCGACGGATTCGCTTCACTTTCGAAACCAATGGAACAAAACTCACGCGACTGACGACTAGAGCCGAGTGCTGTTCAGCTCAGCGCTCATCCAAAACTCAATTGAGTTCAATGATTATACAAAACTTTGGCTTCTATTTATTCACCCCCTCCTAACAGCTCTGGCACAAGCGGTTGTGGTGGCGCAGTGACTGACAGCAAACGGCACTCTTGTTCTTAATGAAGATTCTTTTTTTGAAGAGAAGGACAATATCGGAGATGTGATTATGAGAGGGACTAAACTATAGTTATGTGACGTCTCATATGTGGGCTGAGTCTCAATATATTTGTTGCATATGTTGTGAACCAAAATTTGTCTCATATATACAGTCGTCGAATGAATTTTTATTAAATATTCTTTTTATCACTACTTTTATGCATAAAATTCAACGATAATAACGATATGTAATAACGAAGAGAAAAGTTATTATAAATTATTTGATAAAAATTAGACAAAAACCAAAGTTATGAAATGAAATGCAAAAGTACTTCAAACAAATTATAACACATAATGGTATTACCAGATATGGAAAATATCATTTTGTTGTCAGGCAATATTTTATTCACCTTAACCTGGTCCCATTTGCAAATCAAATCAACTTTCACTTTCGCACAAATTATTGGCCAAACTTTGTTTCAAATCAATTGATAACAGATTGGATAAAAATAGACACTTTGGTCACACATTCAGTGCAGCTCCTGGAAAGTTTGGCAAAATTGTTGATAAGAACAAATCACTCAGTTTTTTGATAAATTCATATTAAATGCAAAAAAGAGTTGAGTTTCTATTATTCAGACGATATGATAATTTTGACTCTTTTTTTGCATTTCATATCTATTCCTCATTTATAATAAAAAGTATATACTTTTGTATAATTGATAACAAGTTTCAATGAATACTTAGTTTAATTCTGTATATCTACTTGTACATTTATCTGAATCTATTCACATATATGTATAATAGATTATTTGAATGGATGTATGCTTTGGTTATGATATAAGAGTTTCATTAATAGCCAGCGGTTTGGCTATGATTTTGACCAAATGCTCGAAGTTATGAGAAAAAAGAGATTAAATCTGAGTTGTTATGATAGCTCCGGGAGTGGAGAGAGTCAAACATTATAGATAACTATTTTCAAGATGAATGCATTTTTCAATAAATTCCGTCATTCAACATACCATTTGACGGATTTGTTGGACCGAATAAAAAACATTATAAAAGGTCATCGCATTTGACGATAGTCTCTACTGTTGTGAACATCACATCCAAATACAACAGTGTTTATACTGTGATAGATATAAAAAGCATATGAGTATTGAGTATAATAAAAATTATGCGCTCACTCGCCCTCATACTATGACCACTCAGTCTTACTGAAGAATTTGAGCCCTGACTCCCCTCTTGAGACTAGTAGGCGCTTAACTGTAAAAACTTTTAAGTCTTACACATAAACACAATACAAAAATACAGTTTGAGTAACACAACGGAGCAATACTTCATAACGTTTTCTGTTCAAAATCAGTGATGTTTTTGGACACTTGTGTTCAAAACATATAAACTGAACTCTATTTCTGACTATTCTCACGATAAATGTGTGCAAAATGTGCAACAGATCAAAATCTCTTCCACATCTCACAAGACATATCTCTCCATCATCTTCTCCATTCTCTCTCTCTCTCTCTCTCTCTCTCTCTCTCTCTCTCTCTCTCTCTCTCTCTCTCTCTCTCTCTACATCTAGCAATTTCAAAGTTATATAACTGACTGTCTGTCCTCAAGTAATTCCCATCCATATAGCCATTGGTATGAAAGTGAATCGAATGAAGGCTCTGTTGGCCCGAAAACAAATTGAGGACAAAAGGCTATAAAAAATCACTTTTTATTCAAACATAGATTAGAGTTTGTCGTATATTTTGAGGCTTTCTTTGCATTTGAAAAGTTATGATACAATTTTGAGCCAAAGAATAATTGGAGAAAAAATAAGTTTTCGGTTGATTTGAGATTCTAATAGAAACTGCTTTTAGTTTTGAAATGTTTATTAAATGAAATGTTTTTATTTTTGTCACTTGAAAATGATCTGCAAATCAGACAATCAGTGTATTTATGAGTGATCTGAATATGACATAAATCAAACATCTTTTCGATGGGATTATGCAGTGGTTGTTATGTTTTAGTGCCAAAAGTTTTCAGTTTTAAAGTATTGCAATAACTCTGACATCAAACATATCAAACACTGTCTATTGTATTGCATGAGCACTCAGAGTGTCTGCAATAGATCACAGGTCCAAACATAGAGAACACATAAACAAAGCCGAGTCCTTCTCCATTGCATTCCAGGTGAGAGTAATCAGGGCTCGACTCATCCTCCGAATAGCAAAACAACTCTTAAGCCGTAGTTTGACAGAAAGCAGCAGACATTCAAAGTGTAGGGCTTTTTGTGCTATAAGTGTGGCATAACTATAGACAAAGTGAATCATAACATGTATTGAAGGTATCATTCATTGAGAGTAAACTTTTGCTACATTTAGTGCAAAGAAAGCTATGCCTTATATTTCGGATGAATCGGATGAACGAATTTAAAGTTCTGTTCATCAGAAGCACAAACTCTGTGAACAACTCATAGCACAGCATAAGAGCAAAGACTGGTATCACTGGAACGCTACTATGAGTGAGAGCTGTGCCGTAAAAGTGAGATCAGACGAGAGTATAAGTCGTTTTCAATATAACAAGATTTTGCATAAATTATATGGCGTTTGGGTCTCATTCGCAGCTCTGGTGCCCATAAAAGT
>JAQFXL010000784.1:0-16464 GCA_034693445.1 Edwardzetes edwardsi
TTTGTATCCTTGAAATTTTAATAAAAGTATTTGAATCAAAGCAATGGTTTATTTTATAGCAATAATAACAGAAAATCCAAACGACAGAAAAGTAAACTTTTTTTTTTGAGGAATTCCAGTATTTTGGACTCTTCTCATGGCTTCTCATGGCTCATCCTGGTCCTGGTCATCCTAACATTCAATAGTCTAGGCATTTATGTGATTCAAATGCTTTGACAATATGACCCATTCTGTCGACTCTATGCAATGCAATAATTGATCTAATGATTTAATAAATTGTCATTGTTGCTTTTCTTATCATAATTTGAATGAATAAATTATTAAAATTGTCCTTGCTCAATCAATCAAGTTTGTCAGTATTATAATTGAATAAATAATTATCGAAATTAAGATAAAAAAGTTAATCAAAAAATATTTTAATCAAAAGTAATAATAAATAAATGTTTTTATAGAAAAGTATATAAAATATGTAGAAATGTATGCTTTTCTCAATTCATTTGTTAAATACATTTGTTTTATATCCAAATCAAAAGAGAGTTTATAACAAAAAATTCAAACAAAAATGTGGAAAAAGAGGACAGTTTTAGATGAATAGGTAATTCTGAAGAATAGCTGATGAAATACATAAATAAATGTTTGAATAATGGCATCGATTGGCGTTTACGACATATTTCTTCTGATATAAACGGCAAACGCTACGCATCCGATCAAAGCGAACGCAGTAACGGCCAGTCGGGGCACATAACTGCCCAAAACTATTTCCTGTTACAGATATTTGATTTAAGTGACTGTTTAAATGGATGCGACTGTAAGTCATACCCAACCGCCCTGTCTTTGAACCCATTGGCAAATATTACTGAGAATATAAGTCAACGACCATTGGATTAAACGCTTGAAATAAGTGATTGGACCGCTTGTGAAGGCACTGACAGCCAAATCAGAACAAAAGAAAAAGAGAACAACAATTCGCTCCCGAGTTATGTTACCGTTGAGGAAGAGTTCACTCAATAGTGAATTAAACTCTTCGTTCGTCAGATCCCTTATATTTATCTGAATTGACAATAAATTAAACACAGCTCTGGTCTAAGGCTAGTACTGACCCGAAAAGCTCTTTCTCTGACTTCGGCTCTTTCTGGACTTTGAGCGAAGGCTTCGGATATTCGTCGCAAATCTCTTCCAACGGAAATCAATAGAGGATTCGAGAGGTTATAACCACTAAATATATAATCAATTAAAGGAAATGCATTCAAATTGAATCAAAATTTGAGTTTTTTCTCAATTTAAGTAAATCTCTGATAAATTGTGTTAAGAAATACAAACCAATGAAACTCTCGGAGCTGTTCATCGACTTCTGAAGAAGTGATGCCTTCATGATTGAACTGTTCCCTCGCAAATTGAGTGAACAGCTCTCTGGCCACCGCTTCCGTCTCACCGATTGATGGCTCACACCTAATGGTCGGCATTAATAGAGGCCACCGATTGTCCACACTTCGGATGAGATCAAAATTTGAGCGAAAGAACAATCTATTCAATCGATTGTCATTCAAATATCACTGAAATATTTGGCCACCGATTCATCAAAAATAGTAATTCTCTCAAAGTTTTGATGAAATAAAGCGAACAAAAGATGAGATCATTTAAAAGGCTTTCAAAAAATGATGAAATGCTTTGTTTTTATTTATGTTGAACTCAATGTTGACATCACTTAAAAATGGCCCAAATGTTCGAATTTGTTATAAGTTCAAAGTTCATTGAGTTATTGAGCAAGATCAAAATGAACAAACCCGATAATTTTGAGTTCAAAACTATTTAGTTTTAATCAACCAATCAAGATATCCAAGACATTTACTCGTTTTTACAACGTTTGTCAAGGTCAAATTAACAATTTCTAAAATCGCTCGTCAAGTTTGTAATATCCGAAGTAATCCAAGTCTGGTATTACGTCAAGAATTGCTTGTTTAGAAAGCTGACCAAGATGATAGTCACCAATTTACATCTAAAGAGCTGATAATTTGATAAAACAAGACTATTCTAAAGGCGCTATTTGTTTGAATTAATGGCAATAATGAAATTGTGTTCAAAACCTTCTATTAGTTTAATCTTTTGGTTTCCAAAACAATAATCATATCGTTTGAGACTTTCGTTGAAAATAATTGAATTAAATAATGATTTTAACAAAAATCAAAAATAACGATAAATTGGTTCCAAAAGTGACATCTTTTGTCTGTTTGTCCATTCATTGCAGAGAATCGGCGTTCAATCGATAGTATCGGTTATGGTTTGCTGTCTATTCAACTATCGTAGACATCGATATATCGATAATTCTTTGTCTTATGAATGGATCGGAAAAATGTATTGAAAATAGCGTTAAAAATATGGCGATTCTGTGATCATTGAATTGCATTGCGTTTTGTTATTACTTCAATCAAACTAATAGTCATTTTAATTATCGCCAATCAATACAAACGACCCTAAAATCAAAGTTTCAATAATTGTTGTCAACAAAAGGTATGTCTTATTAGATATTATTTTGTAAAATCAGAGATCAATGGGTTTTAAGTGAAGTCGATTGTGTCAAATGTCTGCATTTGTGTTATGTTAACGCCTTTGCAGTCAGACATTGAGTCCGATAAACAGTAACAGTAGTGCTGACACTCTATAAGACAATTGACAACTCAAGACATCTTCACAATAATAATCACTTTTCAATTAATTTTTCCCTTTTAATCAATACATAAATTTTCGCTAAAAAATCATTTATTTTTTGACATAAATTTTGATTTGAATTTTGTTTTTCTTCAATATTTCTCTTTTGAAAACTTAATTTTGATGTCAATTAGTTCTCAATCCAAAGACATTCACTTCTTTGACATTCAAACCCATATTTCTAATGTATATAAGAATTAAATTATTTTTGTCTTTTTTATCAATAATTTAGTTAATAAATGATTTAATTATTTTAAGGTATCGTTTGATTGCTTCCAAAGAACGACAAATAATTAGCTGAAAACGAGTGACAATTGATTTGATTATGAATTGATTGCGAATCCAATCCAACAAAATGTCAGATAATTCAGAGCTAAATCCGACTCAAACGGAAGTGACTTCAAGCGAACAATTGGTGGGTTTGGTTCCAATTGAAGGCGAAGAACAAGGGATTGACGTTCATCTAATAGCTGGTGACGGCGATGAAGACTTTTTCGGTGCTCAGGCTATTGAACTGAACGGTGAAAGACATGTAATCGTATCTCAAGCACAGGATCCCGAAACTGGAGAACTTCTTCTCGTTCTAAGAGGAGAGAATGGAGAGCACATCGCTATTCAGTCCGAAGCCTTGTCTTCTATGGTTCAGGCATCGGGAGGGGAACACATTCAAGTCGCTGTAGAGACCAATGAAGAGGCGGCGCTTACTCTGACCTCTGATATCAGTTCTCTTTCGCAATCAGTTTCAACCGAAGAATCGAACCCCTTATCGACGACTTCTTTGTCTGCATTGCCATCGATTATCGCCAACATTCCCAGTCAGACACAAACAACAACTGCGCCAACAAATGTGGTTCAGGCCATCGATACTCCACGGGTTTCCCAAGAGGAACAGCCTTCTACTCTAACTAATGTCGCGACAGTCATGACATCAGTTCCTTCATTAGAAGGTCTTAAAAGATTGAATTTTATGACATTTTTAAAATTATGATTAATTTTCAGATCAAACTAATGAAGTGACGAATACAACAACGGTTTCAAACGAAAGCACTTTTAAAAAAGAAGAGATTGTCCTCAAAAATGACGAATCTTTGACTCAAACTGTTATCGAAGAGGAAAAGACTCGAAAAGTGACGGAAACTGTTGTCACACCTAAAGAAACAATAGAAGAGAATCCAACTGTTATTCCAGAGATAGACTCAATTGTATCACAACCCGAACCTGAAGTCAAAGAGTTGACACAACTGAACGCTCCGGAAATATTAAAATCAGAGGAAACTGAAGCTGTGTCTGAGGAGATGCCAAAGACTGTAGAAACTAAAACTTTTACCGAAACCATCGACAATATAGAACAGAATGAAAGTACTTCTAATGGAAAGATTGATGAAACCAATAGTACTGCGATGAGTGTGGATCCGACTCCAGTATCGGTTACATCGTTGTCAACCCTTAGCTCCACTTCAGATCAAATGACAACCAGTTCGACAGAATCGACAACAATTTCTACGCCATTGCCTACAACAGAGTCGATATCTTCAATAACTTCAGCAACTGTTTCGGTTCCGGAAGAAAAGGTCAGCACAACTGCCACAGAAACAGTAAACTCAGCCGCAGAACTGGGTTTCGGTAATACGGCTGTAATTCAGGTACAGGACTCTGGAAATGAAACGTCAATCGAACAGCTTATGGCCAACGCTATGTTGACTGCCGACGGAAACTACGTTTTGATGGCTCAGACAGAAGATGGTCAGGTGACAGGACTTCCATCTGAGTTAAACTTATCAGATGTAATTAATGCTGGCGCTGCCGGTGGACAGACATTTTTAATCGAAACACCGGAAGGATTAGTTGCATGCACTGCATCCACTTCTGGTGAAGATGGCTCTATTCAATTGATTCCAACAGAAACGTCAGACATAGAGAACGCAGTTATAAGTTCGGCGCAAACCTCTGGTACTTCGGTTGAAAGTCACATAATTCAAGCTATTTCTGGGGGTCAGCCCATGACCTATACGTTTAACTCAACCTCTGGTTGTTTGGAAGTGACGGCCGTTAATACCAATCAAAATCAAGTGACATCACAGAAGGCCAGTCGTGGAGGTCGGGGCAATCGAAGCAATAAATCAAAGGCTGTTTCTTCTGTCTCTTCAATGGGTCAGACTTTGCTACTAACGGCTGAAACCGAGACGCCGACAGTCCTTACAAAGCCATCGACTCAGACTCCGGCTCGAAATAGAGGCGGAAGAGCGAAAGGGAGCCGAATAAGTGGTTCTAACGATTCAAGTGATTCTCCGATAATTTCAAATCCACAGCAATTGAGGGCTAATTCTAAAACGACAAACGAAGGAAAGTCAAGCACTACAGTCAATAGCCTAAGTTCTGAGACCAGTGTTCCTCCCGGTCCCAGTCAGTTGGCCGCTTCCCGACGCACTTACAGCAAGAAGTCAAATATAGTTTGGATAACACCCGATGCTTCTCAGGGGGCAAACAACACAACTTTCGCAACTGTGGCCACCGCTTCTGTTAAGTCCACAAACGCAGCGCAGAAGCAGAAGACGACTCCTAATTGTAACTCTACTCTCACTAAAGGCACAGATGAGACGACCACTTCGAGAGTGAGAACGCCATCGCCAACAAAGACCACTGTATTGACATCAACAACGTTAGCGACCAAAACTACAGCAGTGGCTCCAACCAGAAGCACATCACCGGTAAAAGCTTCGGCGTCAACACCACTTCAGATCACTTCAACTATTACTAAACCCGTAGATCAGAAGACATCTTCGAATAAAGCTGTGGTCACAACCATTGCCAATAAGAGCACTACACAAACGGCTTCTGAAAAGAAGGAAACGTCAGTTCCAAAAACAACAGCCAGTATTACGGCCACAAAGTCAGTGACTGCCAGTAAAATGACAGCACTTAAGACTAACATTCAATCGAGTGTTTCAAGAGGTCAGACACCAAACCTAACCATCCAGAGTCCAGTGACTTCAACAGAAACGACAACTAAAACAACAATTAGAGTGAGTGATATAACAGCCACTAAGACATCAGTTGAGACACCTTCACCTAAAACAGGCATCAAAACTGTGGTGACCGTCCCCTCAGCTACAAAAACAAAAACCATTGTAACCAAATCAGGTGCGACGACAATCCCTACATCTGTTAAACCTATAGCACCGACCAAAACGATATCGCATTCTAAAAAGCCTTCGGCGCCGACAGCAAGTGTCGATTCGTCCGTTTCTTCTGTTAAGAAACCAATTTCTACCATTTCTTCAACCAAATCGACGTCAAAACCAATTACATCAGAGAACAAAGATTCTAAGAGTTCAGAGATTGGAACTCCTATTGAAGAATCAAATATTTCGGCAAAACAGCCGAAACCCGAATCCACTCAAAAAACAGTTTCGACACCGATTGCCGTTAAATCGACTGTTTCTTCAGATATATGTTCCGCCAAAAGTACGTCTAATTCTGCGGAAAAATCAAACAAGAAGTTGACCGAAAAGATAATTTCCAACCGAAGTGTTGAAACGCGTCATTCGGCGCGACTCTCGCCTACAAAACATTTAAAATCAGAGAACAATAAAGAAATGGATTTGAATACAAAATTGGCGCTAAATTCTAGTGATTTGATTGAATCCAAAGTCGATTCATCGAAAAGTGTGGCCGTCGCTGAAGACTCAAAAAAGAAGTCAGAACTTGAAATTGAAGACAAAAAGAAGACTGAGAGCCAAACGACTCAAATCGAAACTTCGCCACAAAAGACATTACAAACAGAAGAAAAGACAAACAAATCTGATACCGAACTCCAGACCACAGAATATACTGAAGATAACAAATCTGTTAGAAAATCGCGAAGAAGTTCCAGAAATACAACGAATGTCGAGGAAAACAAAAAAGAAGTCAAAATTGTTGACGAAATCAAAACAATTGAAACAAAGACTAAGGAAATCAAAGACAAGAATATTAAAGAAAACCCAAAAGAAATTCCAATCGAAAGTGTGTCCACTCGAAGAGCTCCACGAAAGAGAGAGGTGACGGCGGAAGACAAAATTCAAGAACTTTCAACCATCTCTTCAGGTGAAGCGCTGACAACACCACCGTCTGTTTCAACTCCGACTAATGAAGTAAAGTCTAGTACTCAAAGAATGACCCGGGCTTCGAGTGGCAAAAAACCAGAAGTAAAATCGACCCCTAATGAGGAAAAAGTCTCGAAAACAGCTGATAGTAAAGCCTTCAAAGAAAAAGAAATTGAAAATAAAGTTGAATCTGAAGTGAAGAGTGATTTCGATCGCATTGTGAAGGAAACGATTCCCACCGAAAAAGGTGTAGAAAAAAGGCCCGAAAAGGCTGTCGAAAAAAATGATGAAATGACTGAAACTATACCATCAAAAACCACTGAAACGACTTCTTTGCCTCGAAGTGTGAAAAAGAGGGTTCAGTTTGAAATCAAAGAGAAACCTGAAGAGGAAAAAGTGAGCAAAAGTTCCGATTCTAAAGAGAAAACTCCTGAAGTTAGTACACCGGCGCTCACTCGTCGGTCTCTCAGGTCGAGCACACCTCAAGTGGTTAATCAATCCACAAGTGATGTACAGTCGGATCAAAAAGATGTTTCAGACGATGAAACTAAAACTGATAAACAAATTAACGAAAATAATAACAAAACTCCTCAACGATTCTCAACTCGTAAGCGAAAGGAAGTAAAATCTGTGGAAATGGAAGTCAAAGAAGTGACTAAAAGTCCCAAAAAATCGAAAAAATTTGAGACCAATAATGATATTGAAAGTGCTATAACTGATGGAAAACACGTCAATTCCACAGATTCTTCAGCAATGGTCAGACTGAGGGACAGGAGGACTCAAAGCATTAAACGTCCCGAACCTAGAAATTCAATGAGAGAAACAGTTCGCCACAGCATTGAAACGTCAGACCCTTTGAGTCGAATCAATAGAAGACAGTCTTTAATTCATTCTTATGTCGATAAAAACGAATGGCACGAAAAGGAAGACGAAACGCGAAGAAAGACCATATCATCGCTCTCTGATCTGCGCAGTCCTAATGAGTGCTACGACTACTCGACAAACGAATGTTGTTTTTATATCCGACACCAATCGGCGTCTCTGACACCAAAACAAAGTACTGGTAATTACTTGTGTCAGAAGTGCGGATTCCACACGACTCGTATCAATAATCTGGTCATTCATCACAGAGACCAGTGCTCTTATGTCAAGAATCAAGTGATTCAACAGTGGCAGACAGAGCTTCAAAAGAGGGTCAGACCTTCAGACAACACATTGACTGCTTCGACGTCATCCCCTGAAAAGCGACGAAAAACTGAAACTAACGACGAATTGAATAATATTTTGGATAAAAATACCGATCAATCAGAAGATGATTCAGAAGAGGAAGAAATTGCCACAAATGACACAAAAAGCAATCAAAACCCAACCATCAGTGACATCGACGCAATGCTAATGGGTTCAGACGATGAGGACCTCCTTTCAATTGATAACATTGAAAAACCTAAACGAGAGTTTGGTTTCTCTGAAGACGATATCGTTTGGGTGGAGACTAATAGTACTCATTGGCCTTCACTCGTCTCTAAAGTCTTTCCCCGAGAGAAGAAGGCTATGATTCGACTTATTGACAGTCCCTGGTCTAAAAAAAGGTATATTTAATCGATTTTCTATTAAAATGTTGGTTCAGGGATGAGAACGAGTTCTCGTGCTATAGAAGTAGAGCTCAATTATAATTAAGAAAAGGTTTGATTAGAGAGTTCTCAGCAGAAAAAATGATGAGATTTAAGGGATAATTGGGTAGACTTCTCGGCTCAACAGAGGGGAAGGTTTCTCAGCTATGATTGGAAAGGAATTGAGTTCTCGATTTAGAAATGTATTTGTTGGACGTTTTGGCTCAAGGAAAGAATTGTAAAGGTATTTGAGCCCAGGCAGTAATGAGGACGAAAATAGTACAGAAATATATTTGAAGAGCTTAATCACTAATTGGGCTTATTTTGGGGTTAATTTTATAAGAATATACTTCATTGCGAGTTGTCTTCGGATATATTTCGGCAAATATTTTATTAGTAATATTCGAGAGATTGAAGTGTTTTCACGTTTTGTTGCGTTTAGTTTAAAAGCGGACATCAGTTCGATCTCACTGTTCGACAGCGCAGAAGTCAATAAACAGTATTTACGCGATGGACGTAAAGGAAGTAATGGCGACCTTCTGGTCAAAGCCGTTCAAAAAGCAGAAGAATTTCTGCGGAAAAAATGTTTGGGTAGTGAGTTGAGTGCCGCCAAGTTTTTTGACCAAATCGATAGTGATTTGAGTGAAGCCAATGCCGACGACGACGAGAGACTCACCTCTAATACTAAAGACAACGTTTCAGTTGATTCAAAAGAAACGGCCAAAACATCCGAGTCGTTACTTGACAACAGTTTGGCGGCCGTCGGAAGTAATGGCGACGACTCAGAAGTCGACAAAATGCCGGAAAGCAATGAAGCCATCGCTCAGTGGAAAGAAAAGAGAAGACAACAAAACGTGAAACTTCTTCAGTGTATTAAAGAGGGAAAAGTGGAAACACATTTAGTCGGTGTCTACAGAGAGTCGATTCCAAGTGAAAGACATCAAAAGTTCAAAAGTGGTTCTGAGTCTGAGAAGAATCAACTAAAACACGTGCCGTGGTTTGGACCCATCGATGATGAGGAACAACAGGAAGAAATCTACGACTACTGCTCACAACTGTTCAAATCCAACTTCAAAACTGATGGCAGTTTCGATACCGTCGCTTATATTTTCGAGGTCTGGGTGCCAGAGGTCTGTATTTTTGAAACTCATTGTTTGATCTCTAATTCAATGTTTGGTTTTGTGGTTCAGGCAATCGTCAAAGCGATCAGTCGGGTTCGTAGGATTGAGTTGAAGGAATCCGAGTCTATTTTCGCCAAAGGAGTAATTCTGAGCAAAACAGAAAAGGATGAGTTGACGAAAGAAATCCAAAAGGAGGCCGAAAAACAAATGACTTCTCAGACGAGTTGCGACTAAAATGTGGTTATTATTCGCATTTAATTAGAAATTGGTTTCAATTCATTGATTTTAATCTAATATTTGTTTTGTTTATATACATTGGTTTTGAATATACATTCAATACATGTCATGAAATTTCATTTCAAACAATTTTCATCGAAAGCTTGGATTTAACGATAAGTAGGGTTATATTCAATAGATTTTAGGCCCCCCTCACCGCTAATGTAAACTCATAATACATTTATTTTAATTATATATGAATTTGTGAATCAATCGTTTGACTCATTGTTTCAATTGTTGCTCTAATTATTATAATTATAATGAATGCGTAAAAATTCCCAAAATTATCCAAAATCTCAATTCATTGTATAGTATGTCTTCATTTATAGTGAACTTAAGATATCTTTAGATTAATATTAATTGTATTCTAATATTTGTTTTGATTATATTTTGTCTTTTAGTTCATTTCAGTTATTTCGCCGACAATTACATGATTTGCGATCAATTCCGCACTCTTTTCAATAAATAACTATTTTTCACAAATCTTTTCGCTTCCATTCAATAAAATACAAAACAATCGAAAATCCGTTCGGTTTTTGTCTTATTTATTATTAGACTTTGAAAAGTATTTCGATATTTATTCAGTCATTCAGTGAACAGATTTTAATGATTTATATTATGAGAGACCGTCACATGTCATGCATTGAGGCCATTGTCGTCTCCTTTTACAGACTTGCGCTTATACGATGACGTATGACAGGACTGCTCTTGGCCATTAATTGGCCAGAATATTACCTCATAAGAACGAATCTAATGCTTCTCTAAATTTAGGTTAAAAGCGAAAAAACTGGATTTAGTCTGTGATTTGTCCACTTTTCTGCTGAAAAGCCTCTTCAGTTCCAATGTCAGAACTACAGTTCATGAATGAGCAAGCAAAAATACAATAAATTTTCAGAATTGAACTTGTTCCCTTTTTCAAAAAACAAAGTCAATATATTGCCTCTGCTCTAGGTTTTCGACCAGAATTTGATGATAAACTAGCTCAAAACGCCCTCATTGAAGAGCAGTTTGACCTCCATTTAACCCAAGAGGAAAAAACAATTTGTTACAAACATTCGCTTTTTTATTCAGTTTTGATTTAATCGTTGTTTTCGATACAAATATAAGAAACGACTGAATATTACTTATAATTGATTACAAAATTTTGAAAGTCTTTGTCAGTGAAAACCGATTGACTTTTTGACGAAACTATTTGTTTGTTCTTCACATCAGAGACGACAATATCTTTGATTAAATCGAATTTCAAACTGTTTTTACGCAAAGCTTTGAATATTTTGATATTTTTCCTGTTTTTGTCTTCGGTTTCACTTTTATTCCTTTCTTCAATTGAACTCATTTTTGCTGAAAAGTGGAAACGGATTAATCCCTGCAAACAATTCAAACAAAATGATTACCACTTTTCGGTCCACTTTTCAACTGTTTATTTTTGGTTTTATTTGAATGGTTTGATCTCTTCTTCGCACAGATATTATCATCGCCTGAAAGAGACATTCAAATCAGAAATTGTGTTGAATATAAAATTTATTTACTCTCTAATATAGAAAGAGATTTCTTAAGCAATTGTTTTGACATTTTCGGCGATTTTGTTATCAATATTAAGATAGAATCCAATTATCTAATTAAGAGAGTAATCAAGTAATGTGCCACTCAAATGATCAAGGTAGTCAAACTGTGATTGATTCTCTCAACTATTTACAACTAAACCAAAACAATAAGAAAAGTTCAGTAAAATTGAGTCAACATTTCTATCGTCCTTTTAAACTGAGTTTAAAGGGATTCAAATGCATTGCAATCGAAGACGTGATTAATGTTTGGAATGATTCATAAATATTGGGAATAATGTTGTGATTCATTCATCTATTGTTTGACTCAATTTACTCATAAATCAACAGACAATCTCTCAAATGATTAATGAATTTTAATTATAACTCAATGTTTGGCCTTTTGTTAACTCATTTATAAATATTTATTGATTACTGAATTTGATAATAAGACAAAACGACTCAATTGTTTGACATTCAATAAAAATGACTGAATTTCAAGCGAAAGGTCAGTAATTTTTAATCAAAAATTATTTGATTTGAGTTTTGTTTTGATTTCATTTATTGATAGAAAAGTTGTTTTTAAGTTTCGGATTGATTTCAAAAGAGATTTTGTTTTTATGTTTCGTTTGACTAAAAATATTTGAGAAATGCTTTAATGAAATGATCGGCGAATCGTTTGACGAACAGAATCTTATTTTGCGGTCCATTGGAACCAATGAATCGATTGATTGGCAGAAGAGATACATTGATTTGGAACTATCGGTTCACCGATTGGTCTCTCATTCAAATAGAATCCGACAAATATTTGTCGACAAAATCGCAAATCTGGACAACAGATTGAAAGACGCACTGAAAAGAGCCGAAGAGTCAGAATTGAAATACTATTCAATAATGGAGTCTCTGATCAACAGAAGTAGTCGAAGAGATTCCGATAGTAATGAGTCAACTCCTGAATTGAATCAATTGAAGTACGCAATGGAAGAGAAGGAACGGGTCATCAATCAATTGGAACTGAAAATCGAAGAACAGAAGAAACTGAGACTAAGAGATGCCAAACAAGTGGAGGAAAAGGCGGCGAAAATCAAAGAGTGGGTCGCAATCAAACTCAAAGAGTTGGAGCAACAAAACCATTGTTTGAGAGAAGAAAACCGAAAATATAATCACGAATTGACTCAATTGAAACAGTATTTACATGACTCCAGTCCTGAAACCCGAAGAAAGATTGAGTCAGTTCTCAATGAATACTGCGATCAAAATGCAGGCAATTATGCAAACAATCGTTTATATAGTTATCAAACGGGTATTCAATTGTTTTCATCCATTTTTACAATCATTGGTTAAAATACTTTTTCTTCCAAAGCCTCAACTTTTTCAATGAAAGACGATTTGCAGGAAATTCTTACCAAAAGAGGACTTAAATATAGTGAAAACGAAACCGAAACTAATTCTTCTGACGAAGGATTCGGTCCATTGAATAATCAGCGCATTAGTCGTTCTGGTCGTCCCCAAAAGCCGGTGCCTCCACCGCGAACTCGTATACCAGCGACCGTCGCCTCTAATAATGCGGACAACTTAGAAGAGAGTATTCTGAGCGGTTATCCCACTCTTCAAACCAATCGATTCTCATTTTTCTCTCGCGCCGGGAGTTTAGACCGAAAGTTAGCGGATATGAAAAAATTGAATTTCAGTGAACTCAAGAAAAAGAAGACCGGATTCGCTGCCAACGAATTTCATGATTACTCAGACATTTATACTCCGAGTCAAGAAAATAATACTTTTCTAAATAATTTGGAGTCTGAAGTAAGGCCCCCAACGCCTCCGTTGCACAGATGTCCGTCGTGGGAATCTCGTATTTACCGCATAGCGAGTACAGGCTTTCCCAGTGGTGCCACTTCTTGCACTTCAACCCCAACTCATTCAATGCGTTTGAATTCAAAGAAAACCAATGCATTTACGACCAAATATCCGATGAAAACAGTTCTCAATGAATATAATGTTCCCGTCTTTGCGACAGTAAAAGGGAGAGCCTCTCGAATCCGATCCATTCCATTCACAGACGATTCAACTGATTCTTCTGATAATGAATTTGATACTCGAATCACAACCACAACGGGTACTACTTCTTCGAGCTGTAGAGATATCGACATTTTCGAGACTCCGACTCTTACATTGAGGAGAGAAATCTCTGCGGATTCTGAGTTCTCAGAAGACTATGCATTACCACCCGATGCTGTAATATCGGCTTCAATGGACGCCATTGGTATTATTGATTCCCACGAAGAAGTGACGGCTCCAAAACGGTTTTCTTCTCTTCAGAGACAGTTCGCAGTTAAAGACCAAAACAATGAAATTTTGGAGAAAAGCGGATATTTGACGAAATTGGGCGGAAGACTAAAAACGTGGAGACGGCGGTGGTTTGTCCTTAAAAACGGAGTTTTGCGTTACTATAGATCTCAAAGCGATGTGAATAAAAGTAAACCCAGAGCTGAGATAAAACTGGATAAGTCCTGTCGTATATCAACGACTTGTGATTCCGGAACCTTTCAGTTGATAACTGCCAACAATAAGAAGATTTATTATCTGACCGCAGATTCAGTCATCACTTTAGAAGAATGGATTCGAGTCCTCAATAGTGTTCTCAAACGAAATGCAGTCTTCAATATAGTTGGCGACCAAAAGCCTATAATTGAAGGGTTTGTCACAAAAGTCAAATTAGGACATTCCAAGAGGTGTTGGGCAGCCCTTTACGGAAGACATTTGGTATATTTGAAGTCACCGAATGATAAAATAGCAATCAATCGAATCGATTTGAAAGCAGCCAAAGTCGAAGAAGTGAACAATTTTTCCGATTCAGACGACGAAACCGTAGAAAACAATACAAACACTTCACTCATTCGAACCAATTCTAGTCGAGACCATTGCGAGCACACAATCGCCATATTTCCCAAACATTCTTCAGATCCCATCTATTTATTAATGTCTTCTAAACAAGAACTTAACGAATGGTTATATCATCTGACGGCAGCCGCCACGGGAGAGCACTCGGCCGGTACTCCTTTTGAGCAATTGGTTTCTCGTTTAATGAAAGCTGAAACCGAATGCGGCGACACTTTGGACGGACATTCCTTATGGAAAAGTACTCTTCTATTGTATACTAAAGACAACATCTCTGAGCCGTTGACAACACTTCCAAATGATTATCTTAAGAGCGAAGCTATTAAATTGTTTAAGTCTATACAACTGTTTCTGTCGGCACCCCTGGACTCGTCGGGAATCGACTATCACGTCTCACTTCTTCAAAATTCTTTACAGTTGTGTCTCACAAATGGTGAGCTCCAAAGCGAACTATTCTTCCAATTAGTCAAACAGACGTCTCCACACACTTGTAATAAACTCTGTGGCAGTTCGGGTGTCCACCAATTCTTGTTGTGCGCCACACAAACTATCTTTACGTGCGATACATCCGGTATTTCCAGTGAGAAAACTTCTCCGACTTCTTTGGATGAAAAGATGAATCCGTTGTCCACTAATTTCGATAAAAGCAATGCTTCCAACTTCTTATTCATCCAATCGTTTCAATTCCTTTCTCTGGCAATATCTCTGTTTTGTCCGCAGAGCACAACTCTTTGGCTTTTAAGACATCATTTGAGGCGATCAAGTGATCCAAAGACCGAATATGGAAAGTATGCCATTTATTGTCAGCGAGCCTTAGACCGAACACTTAAGAACGGCAGTCGAGAGTTTGCTCCCTCCCGAATGGAAGTCTTATCTATTCTTCTACGCAATCCTTACCACCACTCACTTCCGCACTCAATTCCAGTCAATTTCGTGAATCAAACCTATAATGTGATCGGATTTGACGGCTCGACAACTGTTCGGGAATTCTATCAATCAATCAATAAAGAGATCGGAATTCGAGACAATAGTCAGTCTGGATTTGCTCTCTTCAGTGATGATCCCATCGACAAAGAAATGGAACATTTGTTGAACAGCGACGTCAAAGTGGCTGACGTTATATCTCGTTGGGAACGGGCTCTTCGAGAAAACCATTTCGGAAAATTTGAAAACACAAAAGTCGTTAAATTGATTTATAAACGAAGACTTTGTTTCAAGAATTCGATGAAAAGCGAAACAGAAAAGGAACGCCTTTTTTCAGTTCATCACATTAACAGTCAGTTGCTTTTGGGACGCTTTCCGGTCACTAAGGAATTGGCTCTCGAGTTGTGTGCACTTATGGCTCAAATCGAATTCGGCGACTTTGTGGCCATTAGTCGGCCGCAAATGATTTTACAACAAGTGGTCGATCGCTTCTTCCCCTTACACTTGAATGAAATCAATTCAATTCAAACTTTGATGGATTCGATTCGTCATAAATGGATGGAACTGAAAGCCAGACCTTTCATAGATTGCATCCGAATCTATCTAAACTGCGCCCGAAAGTGGCCGCTTTGGAACTGCCAACTATTTGAAGCCAAACTCTCAAAACCAATGAAATTAAGCGATTGTCGCAATCGTTTTTCTCCAGTGATGGCTAATCTTACGAGACTTTGGATCGCCGTCTCTGACGACTCGATAGCGCTCTTAGACTGGGATTCGTTTGATTTGGTTTCTCGTTATTCATACAAAAATTTGATTACATTCGGGGGCTGTAAACAGGACTTTATGCTCGTCTTCTCTAATAAGTTGGGATCAAATGAAGCCGATTCCGGTTCTGGCACTGGTTCTGGCAGTTCGCGCACAGATAGTCTCTTAACTGAACGTTTGCTTTTCGTTATGAATAAGTCAAAGATCGTGGAAATAACTCTATTAATCGCTGACTATATAAACAGCGACTCAGCACTTAATGCCGTCTCCACTTTGGACACGACTCATACCATTGATTCGACAACGAGTGGACTCTTTTCGAGAATCTCTTCACTAAAATTGAGTTCTTCTCAAACAAAACTATAATTAACTCACATTTGGCTTAACTCTCATATTCTGACGAATTTATTATTTCATATAATAATGAGTCGAAACTATTTAATAAATTTTCATTTTTACACAAAAATCTTTGTTTCAAACGTTTAATCCGAGTCTCAGACTTGTTTGAGATATTTTTACTTCTACTTGACCCTAATTG
>JAQFXL010000785.1:0-16461 GCA_034693445.1 Edwardzetes edwardsi
CTCATCCATCAGTCGACTCTCGTTAAGAATAAAGATATCCGAAAGTTTTTGGACGGAATTTATGTCTCGGAGAAAACAAATGTCCAGTAAATGAATGTCTTATTTCGAAGTAAATTAAAATACATTTTAATTGAAAAAATGAAAATTTTGTGGAATTATTTCAATTGCTTTCAATAAAATCGAAAGTCTTTTATAATATCAGTCTTTCCATACATTTATTGAAGATTTGACTGAATTGAGTCATACATATGTACCCCATATTATGCTTGAAACTCAAGTCTTGGCTCATTTTTTAGCGAAATTCTTATCCATTAAATCGTATCCTCTCTGAGCTCTGAACCGCTTTTGTTTAATTCTGTCCTCTAAGGAATCACTTTCGGTGGCGCTCTTTAGCAGTGGTTTTATAAATTGTGCGGAACTTGAGCTCGAGTTGAACTTATTTTCTGCCTTTTCTTCTTCTTCATAGGACTTGACATTACTCTTTCGCTGGCATTCCCTCCAAACGGCGTTTTCTACCATTTCTTTTCTTTTTCGTTCCAATTCTTCCGCCGAAAGTTTTTTATGTTTTGAATCATTTGATTGTTTGCTATGAAAACGCTTTTCAATTCTTCTATCATTTTTTGAGTCACTTTTAAGTTCTTGGAGTTTGTGGTCATATCTTTGATCGCAACCTCTTTTGTCGCCATTTCTATCTCTGTCTCGATTTGAGTCATATTTGTGTCGTCTCTCATCTCTTCTATCGTCTGATTGTCCATCAGTTTTATCTTCTCTCCGATGTTTTCTACGGTCAGACCTATGATCTGAATCGATGTCATCACTACTAGTATTGGACCGTTTTCTTGATTTTTTCTTCTTATGTTTCTTATGTTTGTCTTCAGCCAAAGTTGACTCTAAAATGGTTCGCAATTTCTTAAGTTTTAGCGGATTATCCAAAAGTTTTTTCCTTTGTTCGCGTTGTTTGACACGAATTTCATATAACGGATCTTCTCTTAGTTTTGTCGCCAAATCTATGGTAACCAATGATTTGTTGGTCTCATTTGAGTCGAAGACAGAGCTGGGAATCGATGGCTCGAAAGCGTCTAAATCTCCTTTGGTTTGTGTCTCTTCTTTATGAATAACTTCAAAGGTTTTGTCGATTCTTCGACCGGTAAGATATTCTTCTTTGTCCACTAAACCACTGACTCCTTTGTACATCCAATCCATTGCGGAATTGCGACCAAAAAGCGGTAAAACTATTATTCAAAACAATTTTCAATCACTTTATTTACAAATTGTTTGACAAATATTTAAACCAAAAATGTAAACACAAATACTTGTAATCTCTAACCAATAGATGGCAGAACATAAAGTTATCTTGCAAATTTTACCTCACATAATATAACTTTTCATTATAAAACTTTACCAAGCTTATTACTAATAAGTGCACATAAAAAATCACTTTTTATAAGTTTGTTCATTTTTAACAAGTTTTCAAATCAAAATTTTCAATAAAAAGTTTATTTATGTTATGTTTATGTTAACTGAAATTAAACACCAAGATTCATTTTTAGAAAATTTGATCACTATCAGTCATAAATTAGATTTTTTTCCAAAGGACCCTGAATCTTGATTTTCACATATTTTGTAAGGCCTAATAATCAGTGTTATAAAAAGGTTAGGATCTCTAATATACCCCGGCAAGAATATGTGCAATTATTGCCAATTACTGATAAAGTTTGTGAAATTTTCCAAACATTTTAATTGGTTTAAAGCTTATCTCTCCTCAGATTTGTGAAAATTGTGCCAAAAAATGGTTGATTAAAGCGCTTGGAATCGAAAGTCCGGTTATATAAGAGTCGATTGAATGGGTTATCAAAAGAATAGGTTTTCGGCTCTATTTGAGAGTTTGGTTATTGTCTGACGAAAAGTGAAGCTTTTGGGGCATTACATAAGTGAACATAAGATATGAGAAAAGAAATCTGAATCCAGTGCTGTTATGAATGCGTGGTGTTGTGTGAGCACAGACTGAGAACTATTACCTCACCTGTAACTGAGAGGCTATAAGTTTTAATAAGGAATGCGTGGGAACTGCACTGATATTGAAGTTGACTGGAGCTAGTAGTCCTGTTTCACAACTACTGCACCGGCAATTCAAGTACCAGAGCGTCGGAACAGTAGCTGCATTACCGTTAAGGTGTTCTTTGACTATGGCTGTGCTCTGGTGCCAAATTCGGCCCATTCTTTAGTTTTGTTGCATTGAATATCTGTTGACAATAGAAAAACGGCTACTTTTCCTACTGTTCTCTATTTGGAAAACTTTCTCTTTGGGTGTGGGCTCTGTTCGTATGTTTTACTTTTAAAAAGTTTATATTTTGAGCCCCGTTTTCTCACGCTTTCCGGTATAGTCCCTCCGCCACAGCTTCCGATTTTTAGATTTCCAATATTCAAGTCTTATATAAACACTAACTCATAGGCAAAGGTAGGCTTTGATCGTTGAGATGGGTATAACCTCATAGCACAGTCTTCGTAGGCATAGGTGGGTCATTTGGTCGACCAGATGTTATAATATCAATACGTTATCATAATTCTTGGACTGCTTTCCCTTTTTAATAGTAAGTCCCCTCTTATATAATGCATTACATCCTGTCATCCCATCTACACGTCATTTCCCACGCATTGCATCTGAAGACCGAAATACTCATTGATTTACTCAACATTAAAAGCGAATGGCTTTACGTTTGCCATCAAAAGTTTGGAAAAGGAAATGACATTTTCTCAGAGAAAGTGATTCGACTTTCATTTGATAGAAAATTTACATAAAAGCATAAGTGCTCTACTTTTGTCCACTACTGAGCCAACTGTTCATTCATAATAAGTACCGATATATTCACGTGACATAACAGTTAGCCAACTGTCCCGACGTAAACATCCAAATATATGCGTTACTCTGATATCACATCCGAAAGTCCTGCAAATCAATCGCAAACAAAGCATTCGGTGAATATTTTCTCAAATAAACGACGAAATATTAAATCTTTAGATTAAATTCGTGGTCATTCTCTCAGATATTTCTCATATAAGAGTTTGAAAATTTGGAATTTTGAAAGAAGAAAAAAAAATAATCGGTTTTAAGTCATTCAGTGATTAAGTATTGGATTTAAAGTTATTTGAGAGTAATTGAGAACTGAGTCCATAAAATATAATTCAGTATAATTTAGAGCTGTTTAGTCGAAATTGAATTTCAGAACAGTTAGTGTCCTTCGGAGAGGTTGGCAAATGCACAGCAGGTATTTCTAGCACTGCAACTATTGTTGAGGTCAAGGCATTCAATCGGCAATAAAGTATTCTTTGCTTACAGACAGTCATTGCATGTCTTGTCTGGTATAGAGTGTTAGAGTCGAGCACTGATAGTGTGGGAGGAATTTTGCTCAGAATGAAAGCACAATTTATATAAGTTTTGAAAATAATTTGCTCGTATAAATCAGTTGTGCACCTGCTGTCACACTTAATGATAAGACTCGACTGAGCCGGTAAGTGAAACCGCCGGAGCCACTGACCTTTCGATGTGAGTTTGCCTTCACTACAATTTGCTTTTATTTTGACATTACTTTTAATATGGGTTCGAATTTCTAGTTTTTCGGTGCATTTGTGAGCCGTTCATACCTACCTGTGCTCGTCATTCAAATTGAAGTTCTGTTGATTTCTTTTTATTTAAGTCATATGTCGTTTCATCAAATATCAGATGAAATGCCAAATCATAACTGAAAACATAGCAATAGGTAGTAGTGATGAAGTACGCCCTCAGCACTGATTATGTTTGCAATTCATGTGTACTCAAAATCAGCGATACATAAGTCAGGAATTAGGAGAAAAAGAACCACTACTGAGAACTGGGCTCAGATATTATGTGATAACTGCCGACTGTTTGACTATCGCTTTGATTGTGGCATTCAAAGTGAAATACCACTGAAAACTCGACACAATCTCTGATTCATTGCATTTACTCAAAGAGAAAATTATTTCATTGCCAGTCATTTACCTCTGAGTATAAGTTGTGTCCAAAATTTAAAATAAGTTTAGAAATCATATTTTGGGCATCGATTTAATTGCCATTAAATGCTAGACTATATTCAATGTAAACGCCTTTAATGTCTTGTAATCATTATCTGCATTAATGGGTGTAGTCTTACAGCACTTGTTTTGATTTGTCCCCTTATTTTGGACACTGACTTTCAATGTCACAAAAGTAATAATAATTTTATGAATTATTCTTTTAATGAATCGCATTTCAGAAAAATTCTGAGGAAAACACAGAAAAATGATAAATAAAAAAAGAGATGAATAAAAAATCGATTCAATTGACAACAAATGATATTCCAATAAATCATAAAATTTCGATAAAATATATTATTTTCAATCGAATCACACAATGAATTGAAAAACTATTTGTTTGCAAACATAAGAAGTGAACACTTATTGTCAGTTATGTATGACTTCATGCAATCAAGTGTTCACTTTTCAGATGAAAAAGAGGAGACAAAAAGTGCATTCCATTCGCTTTTGTACTCATATTAACTTCAATTCACAGGTATTTCTGGTTTTAACTCTCAGAAGGCATATATTGATGTATTGCACGAAATATTGAAGCGCTTGTTTTCAAATGATTTACAGACCCAGACATACCTCTACTTTTCTTTATAGATATTTGAGGAATAGCCAAGAGTACATTGAAAATGTATTTTCACGTATAATTGAAAGATTGTGCGAAAAGGTGTGAAATCACTCATATAAAGGGAAAATTGATTTTCAATTGAATATAAACTAAATTAAGTCAATTTAAACATATAAAAAGGACCAAGTTTAAAACTACAAATAATAGAATTTTTATTAATGATTTCATTTAAGATAAATTTGAAAAATGATAGGTTTTATGGAATTCATGTTAATTTTTCAAAAGGTAGAGGACCTTGGCTGTTTCTATAGAATATTCTGTTTTCAACATTAATAGCGATTTTGTTCTCTTTTGTTCTAACATTACAATTGAAGAGAAATTGGAGAAAAGGTGGAGAGGGAGGGAGGCAGAGGGAAAGAGAGGCAGAGAGAGAGAGAGAGAGAGAGAGAGAGAGAGAGAGAGAGAGAGAGAGAGAGAGAGAGAGAGAGAGAGTTTGGATGATTTTTGTTTTGCCGGTTGAGTTAGTGTTGGGCTCAATATAATGAGAGTTTAATAATAGTAGCGCCAAATCTTAAGACTTGAAACTGATTTTACGCTACAATTGTATATTATATCAACGAAAAGAGCTATGAGTGCAGAGCGAAAGACCAGTGATTATCAACTGGAGTATGACTGGAGGGCTGAATAAATTTTTTGTGGTAACATTATTTTGATCATTTTCTCATCCCACCAATTACTGGTACAAACTAGTAAACTGCGGAAGCCTACTATTAACTACTAGAGTGCCCGTTCAGTGTTCATATCGACTTCAACATAGGAGACACTCCTTGGCTGTGAGCTCTTCAACGCTGCAAACATTTATTGATTGTACACTTTTTGTTATGAGGACTGTTTGCTACATAGCTATGATATGTCCAATCCATTAGACAGGTGCTTATTGTATGCAAATTTGCATTTGTGGGCAAACCCCGCTATTTTGCTGGTATTCAGGGCCCGGACGCCAACTAATAAAACATTTGTTCGGTTATATCAAAAGCATATTGTCTTTGATTGCAATTAGGGTTTGCATCCATTCGATCGTTTGGTTGCATGTGAGCGTTGGGCGAGAGCTCAGCACACAATTATGTGCAGACAGTGCTATTGATTTGATGCTATGCCTTCACCACTACCTTGACATTGAACTATGTATTGAATTGCATCATTTCATGCTAGAAATGTTTTGGTGATTCCTCGAAACTATTTCTATGGCAACTGCAGATGGGATACCAGTGCGTCATTCAGTGACGTTTGTATCCATAGAGAACTCTTTCTCTTCCTAATGGATGTGCTTAAGAACTTAGTGCACAACCAAATGCTCTCTGCTTTGAAAATATTGTTTTTGTTTATTATTAATCCGAAGGAAAACAACAAAATTTTCGAAAAACACTTTTAAGCAAACTTTTAATTATTCAGATTTTGAAAGAAACAAAACCTAATGCTCTAAACGCTATCGATTGTAGTCTTGTGTTGCAAACAAAGTTGTGAACCTCTCACAGAACACATTGAGTACATAGACTGTAGTGAATCCTCTGCTGTCTCCTACTATCAAACTTGAACTTGAAATTCGCACAACCAGTTAATGCCTGTACTCGACCTCAAACCGATTATTTAAGTGATGTATATCTGAAGTTGAGTTCAGATTCTTTTAAAAAACTGTTTATTTGAATGCAATCTAAAGAATGTATAAAATTTGAGTTGAAATATGAAATCGCTTTTAATTTTGATTAAATGTGTTATTCGTTAAAAGAATTCAATTAATGTTTAACTGATTCCCCTACAGAAATGCACTAGGACAAATGCTCAACATATAAGTGCGAAATGCATTCAAATCATATTCTTTAGGTTTGTTTAAATCATTTGTGAATTCAAGTCTTTGAAAGTGCTTTCGGAACTCATATTAGCGTCAATTCTAATCCAGTTATAGCTTCGAGTAATGATCTGAGCGTTTAGATCAGATCCGAAAGGTTAGAGCAATGCTGTACTGTTATGTGCTGAGCAAATAGCACCGGCAGAGCATCACAACTTAGAGTGCATGTGAGTCCCGGGCAGTGCTGCAAAAATGTTGATTTGCGTCACGAAAGTTCTTTTCTTTTCGGAGAGAGAGAGAGAGAGAGAGAGAGAGAGAGAGAGAGAGAGAGAGAGAGAGAGAGAGAGAGAGAGTCGGTGTATTACAGTGCTGGCACAGCACAGGCACAGCACTGACACAACAGAATAACAAGTCTTCACAGTTGGCTCACATACAAAGTTCTGGATTTCGTAGAAAAGTATTTTTTAAATGCTCTCAAACTTTCCATAACAAGACTTAACTAAAGAAATTGTAAGAAATTGCTTTCAGGTCTGAATTAGAGGCCAAACGTATGGCTAAATCATAGCTTTCTTCTAATGTTTTCCAACACTATTTCAAGACTTTTAATGCAAACAATTTCTCTCCAATACGTTGTTATATAATTGATATAAAGTCTGTTTGAATACAATTATATTCAATATTAATAAAAATGCAAATAAATGTATGAAAGCCAGCAGCAAATAACAGGTAAATAATAGCGGTATTGTGCAGTGCATTGTACGGGTGCTAATTGTTCTGTGGGTATCCCTTTCCTGATAAGTGCATTGATATACTAATGCAAGCGATGTTCGGTTCGATACTCAGACTTCATTACAATTCCAGGTTATAATCCTATTTGAAGTGAAGAATCATTTTTGTCAATCTTTTTGAAAACTTTGGTTTTTCAGTGGCTCTCAGTTTGAATGCAATTTCATTGTATTTGCAAATCAATTATTCAAATCTTTTTTTGTTTTGTGAATAAAAATTTTTCTTTTGCTGGTATTTGAAGCTAAACTTCTTCATGGGTTCAGATCTTTTGAAATTTGCGAGATTTAAGAAAAGATTGAAATTTAGAGAAAATGCATTACTTATTTGTGACACAAAAGTCAAACAAATATTAATTTCTGATTGTTATGCTGTACCTCGAGTTGTGCTGAGAGCTATTTGGTAGTGCTTACGTCTGAAGCTGTTTATTAGAGTCATAACTAATAAATACTAAATATTTATCGTCTATTTGAGTGAATGTCAAAATATTATTGAATAACTCCTACACACGACTCGCTCTAATGTTTACATTAGTCTGGATTTAATGACAGAATCTATTGTGAAATGCAGTCAAAGAGAACACAAAGTAATAGTCTTATCTAATATTATAATAATTTGTTTTGATTCCAATCCCTTTTTACTAATAACTAGGAGCTGAGCACAGAATAAGCACTGCTTACTATATGTTTGCATTTAAATGGCAAAAGTGACGCAACATTTACGTCAAACGCATCTCAAATGTATTTTCTCTTCTTCTATCAAATGCAGGCTTTTATCCGAATGACGGTCTTCTCAGTCACTCTTCAAATACAAAACATAAAAGTAAGTTATGATCTGTTTCTCTCTCTCTCTCTCTCTCTCTCTCTCTCTCTCTCTCTCTCTCTCTCTCTCTCTCTCTCTCTTTCTTTCTCTCTTTTCCACTTGTTCTTTGGTTTGCATAGCAATCTCTTGGTTGAGACTATGCTCTCCCTCTCAATACACTTAATATTACAATCGAGTGTTTGTCAGTAGTGTTCAAAACTCCAAAAATAGCTGATCTGTAGAGTGCGGCAGCTTTTCATTTACAATGAACTGTAAGCGAATTAGAAGTAAATGTTTCACTTTATTGACTGAGCGCTCAATTCTTTTGAATTCAGTAGAAAACAAATTATTGTCAAAATCTTCGTCTGAATTAATAATATCGTCGAAGACGTCAAATGCGATATTTCTCTAAATTTGAATCAAAACATGTTTTCAATTTCTCCATCAGTCTTCTCAATAAATGATGAGGAGATGATGCGAATCTCATGACTGGTCTCCAGTGAGTGGGTCTCGAGACAGCACATAACATAAGTTTGTCAATTGTTGGCTCTAACTGTGCATTAGTTGATACAAAATTAGACAATAAATTCAATATATTGTATACCAAAGAATAAAAAACATTTTTGTAAAAAAAAGTTTTTTGTATGCATTCTATGCATTGAAAAGGAGATAATCAGAAATAAGTTATGGTAAGTGCCGAACATTAGGCACTAGTCCCTCAAATATTGTTGAGCCCGTCCATCACTGGTAATAATTACATAGAAATCGCTGCGCTATTCCTCTGCAAAAATGACTCGAATACAAAAACAGAGTCTGTGTTCACACTTATATTCTGGGCTGTCATTATGAATACCAGTGTTGGCGTTGTTTTTTAAAAGGCTATAACCAACCAAAGTCGGGCCTCAGCTGATTGTACGGACCTCTGTGTCCATTACGCGGGCATAGCGCCAGACAATTGTCAAAGTTTTCATCTGACTATTGTCGGAGTGGGCGTATTGTGCGTTGCGATTATCAAATACAATACCCGTCCACGCCAGTCTGGCACAGGTCTCCTATTATTCCCTTTTAAACCCAATTTCAATGGCTTTGCTTTTTTATTTGCAGTTTTTTGAGTGAATGATTTGCACCGAATATATAACATTGAGAACCCGTCTCAACACAACACATGAATAAAAAAAAGGAATTCAATGCAAAGGACAGCCGATCGCATAACTGGTCAGCATTCCATATTTCACTCTATCTTTTCTCTAAATCCGAGGTCATAGTAAGCCCTTTGCAAAAGAGCTGAGGCCAAGACCTCAGACTCCAAATAAAGAATTGCCGAACAAAAGGATATAAAGAAAATTTGAGGCAAAAAATATTCGCTGATTTGTGAACACAGACTAAAGAGAATGCACGCAATACTGCATATTACCAGTGCTTATGTGCTTAACTTGCATTATGCATGCATTGTACAAGTTGTAGAAATTCCGAGTAGTTTAAAATCAACATGCAACATATTCAGAGCAAATAAAAACATTTGCAGACATTTAATTTGATTTAATAATCATTTAATTTGTTTATCATTTTTCAAATAAAAGTCTAATAAAAAATAAAGTTTTTTCATCCAGAATAGTGATAGTCTGTGTAATTAGCTAGTAGTTAGCTATTACAGTTTGGATCTGTTCTAAAATCTTGTTACTAAAATAAAATTTATTATCAGATGCAAGTTTAATAAATTGAGTCAACTATTAAAATTTAAAACACATGTCATTCACACAAACATTTATTCGCAAAATATGTTGTTTTGTGTGGAAAACAAATGAATTGAAAGCTATGGCTATGAATATGCTATACGTTAAGAGAAAATCAATTATTTATTGTAAATGAATTCACATATAAATCATTGGTTTGAATGAAATTTGTACCAAAAAACCAAACTATTAATTGAATTTATAAAACAGAGTCAAGGAATGGATAATCAGTTGAGAAACCTGTGAAGTGTTAAGTGAAGCCTTAAACTTATTCAATGATATCGATGGCTGAGTTGTGTCGAGCAAAACCACTTTTATTAATCAGTAATTAAAGTGTAGAATAGTTTTTTTCTCTTCAAATATTAAATATATTTACGTTTTGAAGTAGTAGTTGTCGTCCTGTGTGTGTGTGTTATCGATGGCGAGTCTTTATCGGATAGAGTCTATCCTTTGCTATGCCTTGAAAGCAAGTATTTGATAAACAACCAGCTCTTAAATGATAATGAAATTAAGTGATTGGCGAAAAGGTAGCGATAGTTTCGTTTTTTACTCATTTGAAGGCCACTCATAACTAATTGAAACTGATTTTACATTTGGATCGAAAAACTAAACTAAACGCTAATATCGATAACGACTTTAATAATAATAAATGATATAATGATAAGCACTTTATAGCAAAGTATTGCTTCTCTATTGAGTGCCTCAAAACACTTTCAAAGCATAGATATGGTATTCATTGGATACAAGTATCTCCGATTGCAACCACTCTTTCTTCAACTGTTTTCTAGTAAACAAATTGATTTTATTTTACCGTATTTTTGTTTTCGACTTTATTAACGATTGGGATAAATGTCAGTCACAGCACAGCAATGGATCAGTTCTGGTCTGGAGTAGACTTTTAACCTCGAAATCTGTTAATATAAGAGAAATTTGCGATTAATTATCGCTATTATTGATAGAGTAGTTGTGTTTGTAATGACTCGTCTCTCGTATCCAAAGTAATAGTGATAAGAATGCAAATGTAATTTTAGGACTTCCCCGTCGGCCAACACTCACCATTTGGAAGCGCTCGCAAACAAATTGTCGTTGAGTTATATGTTTTGCAGACATGGAAAAGACCGATAAGTTCGGATTGGATCCCATCCCTGTGCAGCGCTCCCTCGAAGACGAGTCGAATGTATCCAATGAGAGGTTGGCAATAGTCGGTCCACTCAACCAATCGAAAGTTGTGTTGAGTTCGCGTCTATTTTACGATTAATCTGTGATCTCAAGGATCAAAAAATTTGATGTCTTATTAGTTTTGAGGTTCAGTTGGATGTGAATCGTGTGACTCGACTGCGACTCACGAAAAGTGTGATAACTATGTATTGAATCAATTGATTGCATAACTGTTTGACTCGAATAATGCAAACCAATAGCATTGATGCAAATGTTATACGAGAGGGTCGATGGATACCAAAACCTCTGTTCATCACATCTAATAATCTTAGAAAATGTGGAAGTCTTGAGTCCGACCAATCCACACCTCAAGACTCGCCACTCGACCTCTCTATCAAATCTCCCCGAAGTCTTGGTGACCGTTTCATAAGCATAATCACCGAAAGTCTGACCTCAACCACTGCCACTTCCACTGACATTCCCTTATCTCCAGTCAACCTCTCGAGTAGTTGTGAGACACCAAGTGATACATCCAGTCCTCCAACTCTTCTCACTTCTCATCACTTCACTCGAGGCAGTCCGCACAGCCATCAGAGCTCACTGACCACTTTGGCATCACTTCCCATAAGTAAGCGAACATTTTTCAGTATGCCTTCCCTATCACCTCGTCATCAAAGCACAAACATTAAGTTCGAACCGAGCAGTGCTCCGACCAAAGGTAGCCCATTCCCTCCCCGTTCACCGATCGGTAGCACAAGTTCGCCGCCAACACCGCGCACACCCACTGAAAAATTTGAGATCCCGACGACTATTAGTGGTCAGTCCCAAGAGTTTATTGTGAAGATCACGAGCAGTAGCGCTACTCCGGCACCAGATGTGGCCTATGTCTGCCCCATATGTGGCCAAATGTTCTCATTACATGACCGGTTGGCCAAACATATGGCCAGTCGGCATCGGTCGCGTCAAAACGAGGCCACCGCTAAAACATATGTGTGCGATGTCTGTAAGCGGTCGTTCGCCAGAAGTGATATGTTGACCAGACATATGCGACTCCACACAGGTATCAAACCTTACACCTGTCGCGTTTGTGGACAAGTGTTCTCCCGATCAGACCACTTATCCACTCACCAGAGGACACATACGGGCGAAAAGCCGTACAAATGTCCGCAGTGTCCGTACGCCGCCTGTCGTCGAGATATGATTACCAGACATATGAGAACTCACGCCAGATATGAGTTACCTGACAGCAGTTCCAGCTTCGAAGATATAACTGATTCGACACATCCTTCATCGACACAGCGCTCAGTGACCAAAGAAGAAATGGCTAAAAAGATTTGGCGCCCGATTTGAGTTGAATTCACTTATATTTGAATCAAATATTTTTCAAAATATAATTTATTTGAACCGAAATTAAGCCAATTATCAACTTTTATGCCTCAAAACTATTATCTCTGTTTAGGAACAATATCTTTGAGAATCGGCTGTTAAAGTGATCCAAAATCAGTGCCATTAAACCAAAATATTTATAAAGATTTGAAAACTTGGAGAATATTTTCTTAGAAGTGTTTGTCGTTAAATGAATCGCAAGTTTAGGTGAATTCAGTGCCACAGCTTTGCTGTAAATATGGTCTAAAGTTATTAAAAAATACTTTATTTTAATAAATATCTATATATTTATTGAAAAGAATCTGAATTATCGTTGATTTGGTGGATGTTATTAATTATATGTTATATTAATTGTTCGCTAATTTGAATGTAAATTTCGGTTAGTTTTGACTTCGGTTCTGATCCGAGGGATAACTTTTCAGCGGATTCCTCGTTATGTAAATAGCTATCAAAAGTTGTGTATATTTGAGAAAACCTTACGTTCTTTGAGTCCTTTACTTTATAATTATTATCACATAATTGTTGAGAATTCTCTCACTAATAGTCGGGGATTATCTCAAAGTAAATATATATCATTGATATATACATATTATATATAAATCTATTGGAATATTAAAAATATAACATTTGTTGTAAAGTTTTTTGGAATATTCACAAACATTTGCTCAAAAAAACAATTTATTTATTCAATTAAATGTATAATCAATTGATCTCTGAATACATTTGTATATAATTGTAAACATTTTACTCAAAAATCAAATATCTTTCGAAATACAAGAAATAAATATTAAAAATGATTATAATTTATAAAAATTGAGAAAAGTTTTCATTTGTATTAATATTTGCAATCAATGCAATTGAAATCATGTGTGGGTTTAAATGAGAAGAGGAACAACACTCGTGAACAGTATATACAGCGTCACATTGAGTCGCAATTCAAAGTAATTTTATTGGAGTTCTGCACATATTCTGCAAAAACGAATCAAAAATTGAAAATAATTCAATTTGTAAGAAAACTGTTGAATGGCAATCGTGCCAAGGGCATATAATCATCCGGGTTTTTTAAAATTAAACCGGACTTTGTAGCAGTCTCTCTGCTTGTTAGATGACCAAGGATATGCATTTCCTATTATTATGTGGGAGTAATAATTTGAAGTCAAAATGCCTAAGTTTGAAGTATTGCAGCCTGGATCAATAGTTAAATGTACTGAGTTCTATCTTGGTGATATCATTTCTTAAGTTGGATTGTGATCAGTGAAGCTAATCAACGCTAATCGAGGCAAAGCTAAGGTAAAACAGTTGTATTATAAGCTCTTGAGAGCCCACTCATGCTTCTCATGATTCTCTTGATTATTATGATTGCAAGGAATCGACTGCTTCTGTAATTCTCTCAATTTTTTTGTTATTCTCTTCAAAACATATGAAAAATCGTGAAAAAGAAATGTTTGCTTCAGAAGAAAGTAATGCTTTTATAAGACATCGTTTCTTTCAGGTCTGGAAACTGAACTGTCTTTTGCTGTGAGTGTTGTGTGGAATGCCTGTTATCTCCCCCACTGGTAAATATCTGCGTCAGCCTCTGACCCGCTTCTGGAGCACACGTAAGGTTGAAAAGTTATCAGAGGGTGTGGGCCTACAACTGAAACAGGAGGTACTGATCACGATTCGGTAGCTGACATCGGCTTGTAATTGGAAATCGTATAATTTAACAATTGCCCGGAGCATAGCCAGCACATAGTACTGGGACTTGATTCAATCTGAAAAGTTGCAGAGCGCTCAGACCCACCGAAATAATGATGAAAATCATTAATGAAAAACGAAATATTCAAATCAATATACTTTTCTCCAATACTTTTAATTAGTTTAAGATTTTTGAGAATAAATTGCATTTTCTCTAAATATCAACCATTTGTTGGATATTTGGTTCGCAAACTTCAAATCAAATCAAAAGAATTTAAATGTATTTATACTTTGAATGAACGATAAGCTATTCTAATGAGAAATTCTCCACAACTTTGTCTGGCATTGAGTCGAAAGTATAGCAACAGGTCGTAAACCACTTGTAGACAGACCTAAGATATCCACCCAATGGTCCGCCCGTCTAATGATTACATAAAATAAGAGTCTATAGCATCCGATGAGAACAAAACCTCTTTCATACTTTCCTCTCAAGTAAGTAATGCTTTTCTAAAAAATAATTCAATTTGCGAAAAATGAGCAAGCTTCTACATGGCTTCTATTATCTCAACTCAATTATTCTGTCAAAAGCGGTCAAAATTGCACTGAAATTTGTAAATATTCTTTAACTAGAAATCAATGAAAAACAAAAATAATTGAAAGGAGATACTCATCACATGTGGGCCCAGAAGACCAAAAATTATTCACATTTTTGCTGGATATAATCAAAATTGCTTAGATTTTTGTTTTGCTAGTTCGGAGAAAACGTGAGGTCATTGCAAATCACGTGCCATTCTTGGCATTGGATCTCCGTATCGACTATACCATAGTTATCGGCAAACAAAGAGATATTAAATTATGTTTGAATTACGCGCGAAATTTTCAATGACAAGTGTTGCCCGGGTAAGGGGTCGGAGGTTATCGAATCCCTGGACTTAATTTTAATAGTTGCTCTTTGAAACAATATTGGAAATGAATGATTGATTTTACATAACTTGTGCTCAATATTAAAGTTATTTCACGCTTTTATCGGCAATAAGAAGGAGTCGTGAATAGTGGTGACCAGTCGTGACCCGTTGTGGGTATCCGTTCATATCGTGACAAATACTGTGCGGGAATCTCATGAGATGTTCAACCAGTTATATGATTAATAAAATATAACTCACGACAGAACGCAAACACTTACAGGCCTACAGTGGAGGCAAGACATGGATTCACAATAATTGTGAGCCCCTTCCCTTGCCTTCCCTTCTCCCATATTTGTGGAGATGAGTTTTCGAGACCACTCGCTGTTCGAGTTTTTCATTGAGTTTTAAATAAATGATTTAATCGCGAAAAGCAGTTCCACTTCTGTCGGCGTTCGGCCAAAAGTGATGCATCACTTGGACTAAGTGCTGTCCAGGAGAAAATTTCTCGAGAAATGTTTCTAGAAACTTTCTCAGAGATAATTTCTCCTGTCTTGAGAGAGAAATTTTCTTATAACTTTAAAAATATAATGAATAAACAATTCTAGTAAATTTATTGAGGCATAAAAAGTATATATTAACGTTAAAAACCAAGAACAATGATAAAATGAATTTATGTTTAAGCATAAGCCTTCAAAAAGAAAATTTTTCAATCATAAACTACGTGTAAAAATGTTAAACAAAGGCCGCGTTTTTTGGCGAATGTACATTTCCACGCATTTGCAGCACTAATGAACTATTTAAAATTTTTGAAAAATCGTTAACAATCCTAATAATTGAATTATTTTGGGTTTAAATAATTACAAATATCTTAAAAATTTAAAAAAAATAATAATAATAGGGTTTATTATAGCTTCCATTGGAAGTTTATGTTATTCAATTGAAAAGAGAGTTCATCATTGAATCCAATGGGAGGCCCATGTTATTCTATTTTAGTGCTGACCTCCCATAGGGAGAAACTTTCGTTAATATTAATAATTTCTAGAAATTTTTCTCAAAAAATAAAGATAATTCCTTTTCATGCAATACTTGGACTCCAATATCATTCAGGAAATGGACTTTCAATTGCACAGCACTGACATAGCTCTGGCACAGGACAGGCATAACAAAACATAGTTTTATTGGCATTAATCACTAATAACAAAGACTGCATGCAATTGCAAATGAGGTCTGCGATGAGTGCCAACCAGTGCAGAGGAGTGACTGCTTTAAACAACTTATCATTTAGTGGACACTCGCTTTTATTAGCCTTTCAATGACTTCACTGGAGATCTTTGGTCAACGCACAGGAAAAGACCTTTTAACCGATTGAATAATGCATTTATCTAATGTTTGGCCCGTCCACACACCTGTCCGCCCAGTCTTCCAATACATTATGCAACTAAAAGTGGATTTATATTCTATTGAGAGGACAGACAGTATATGGAGTATTGAGAAGAGCTAAATATATCTCACACTGATATG
>JAQFXL010000786.1:0-16453 GCA_034693445.1 Edwardzetes edwardsi
TTGAGATTTGGGTCATTTGATTGACACTCACTTTAACTACAAAAACAGCGATTTGTTGGGAAAACACAAACAAATTATTTACAATATTTTCCCAAACATTTTGACGTAACTTTCATTTGTAACAAAAACGTCTTTACTTCAAATTTATTTGACATCATTTCAAGTTATTAATAACTCAATAATTAAGAAAATTTTAAATAACTTTTATAATTATTAAAATGGCTTAAAATAGTATACAAATTGAATTGAATAATCAACAAGTTACATTTAAAGTTACATTTTCTTATCTTGATTTGTCAAACAAAAGTCATAATTGATTGCAAGTCTTACGTCATAAACACATCGATAAACTGCGCGAAGCTTTAAAAGTTGTCAACACATGATTGTAAAAAAGGCTTAACTCGTTTAAAGGGAAATATTTTTACTTGACTTTTATTTCAGTTTACCTTTGTTGTCTGCCTTACAATTGTCCAATCTAACCATTTATTTGTATTAAAATATTTAATTTGATGAGGTTTATCGACTAATAATCGATAAAATGTTCTTGTCTAGTTTTTAGCGAATATTTTTTTATTTCGATCTTTAACTGCAAAGCCTTTTGTAAAATTGGGTTTAAAAATAGCTTTAAATGACCATTCACAAAATATGTCTATCAAATCCATTAGAGAACTGACCTTTTTTTTGCAAGTTTGAAGGAATTATATAAACAAAGATGAATTTTCTTTACAGTTAATGACAAATAAATTGATTGAATCATTTATTTGATGAATATTTGAAGAAATTGAGTTCTAAGCAAATGAGACGAACGGAGGGTTTGACAGAAGTGTTGACATAACTTATGTTAAATTCTTGAGAGTTGTTGTTATGGATTGTGTTGACGATTGACAGCTCTCTTCAGACACTCTCCGTTTGTCTCATCAAATCGATGGTAAAAATGGAAGACATCCTCAATAGTGGAAGTGTTTGTATTTCTTCCGAATCTGTTTGGATTGTTTGGAAGCGATTTAATGGATACAAACGCTATAAACCGGTGAAGACATGTCTATAAATGGCTTCAATTTGGAGCTCATTGGAAGCAATCTTTGGCCACAAGACTGACAGCTATTATATCGATTGAATCCAAATGAGTCTCGACTTTCAAAATAACAATTTTATTGAATTGAATCCAATTCTAGTCAACAAAAGTCAACAATTGGTCAATGTTTGGGTCAAAACTGAGTCAAACAAAACGAAATCATCGGTTAAACGAATAATTATTTACCAATAAATCAAATCTTTGTTGTTATCATTATATTAGTCAAGAAAGTGATCCCAAAACCATTGCTGACCATTGTTTTGATGGAAAACAATGACCGGCGATAAGAGTGAAGTTCAGGTCGAGAGCTCTTCTAATGTGACTGCAAGTGATGCCCAACAGGAAGATAATAGTCAAGAGTCGCCAAAACAAACTCTTCAGAACGAACGCAATCCGAACGCCAACCAAAACAAGTCCTGTTGTTTTTGCTGGTGTTGTTGTTGTTCCTGTTCCTGGTATGTCTACTCTTCATATCTAACCATTGATTCTCTTTTCAATCAATTGATTCATTTCTCTCATAAATACCAATCAGTTGTTTATTTTGATCATTAGATTCGTCTAAAAAATTAATATTTATTTTGCGTTCATTTCATTGAAATTTCAGTTTTGAATGAATGAAAAAATTTAATCAAAACTTAAAGTCATTTCAATTAAATATTTGATTTAAAAATTGATATTCAGTTGAGATGTACTCGAAAATAGAAAAATCTAGTTTTCGTGTGAAAAGTGCTTTTCATTAATTGTGAGTTTAGAGCGCTATTAAAACAAACATAAAATATAATGGCTTTCAACGACTATTGTTATTATTTAATCAGAGATGTGTTCACACATTTCTAGAGGTTGTGCTCTCTCTCTCTCTCTCTCTCTCTCTCTCTCTCTCTCTCTCTCTCTCTCTCTCTCTCTCTCTCTCCCCTCTCTATGGTTTATGAATTGCTTAAAATGACATCAAGATATCGATATAATTGTTGTATAATTGAAATAATTTGAGTGCATTTTTCATTGAGTCCTCTCTGAGTCTCAAATAACCTTTTAATACATTTATTTGAATCAATTAAATGCGAATAAATTATGATTTGTCCTAAAATTCATTGATTTTAATCAAGTTGATGAGTAGCGCCGGACTGCACTGAAATCCGAAAAATTGTTCTATGCAAACTTGATCTAAGAGCACATCCTCTATCATTTGTCACCAATTTTAAAAGGGGGTATCGAAGTATTAGAGATAAGTGATATTCTCCTTCATGTATATAGATTTTCAAATAATGAGTAAATAGTTTGAAGAATGAATTTCATTGAAACAATTCAAACAAACGGTTGTATCGATTGTTAACTTATTAAGATCTCAATCGTTAACTATATCTTATATAATATCTAATATATAATATGAAAGAATTGACCAAGTAGCCTTCCCTTCTTGTCTTCAGATATTTTGTAGCAAAGTTTATTTCAACAGTTCTTTTACGAGAGATACCTAAATGTTGGACTTACTAGAGCTCAAACACATCAAAGCTTTTTCATCATTTTAATTACAAAACCATTTTAAATGTTTTTGTGGTAAAGCTTTTGTAATAATTACAATAAAATTGGTTTCATTTGTTCTGACAAAATGTTATTAATGTGTTTGAATGATAAAATGTTGAGATTAGTCGGACACAGAACAGACCTTGCTTAAATATTCTTTATTAAAGCTTTTATTTTTTCAAATCTTGGATTTTGTCTTTAAAAACAGAAGAATTTATCGCATAATGAAAGCTATGATAATGTAATTGAGTCCTAATTGTAAATATCTAGAGTATCTTCTTATCATTTAAAAGACTGAATTGAACTTTCAATTGAAATCTGTTTTTAATCTTTGACAGTCTTTCTGTCAAAAATCACGGAAAGTCGAAAGAAAACAAATCAATGCAATTATCATCGATAGAACATTATTTCAACGGTGAAACAGATTCTCCGTAAGTATTCCTTTCATTAATTTCTTTCTAATTTGTCTTTTATAAAAAAAATCTCTAAATTCTTATAAATAATTTTTTGCTTATTTCTCAAAATTAAAAGTAGTGTTTTGTAGTTTTGCTCGTTATTTGTCGTCATATAATTGCAACTTTCGATCGCCACATAGTTTTGGCAAAAATAGCCTTTTATTCCAATTTCTAAATGGAAGCAAAAGTAGTTTTTTTAGCTTTTAATGATTAAAATCTAATATTTTATCCAAGCTTTCTGTCATCTCATAGGTTATTTATGAAAAGCCTTTTGTGTAGTTTTAAACCCCAACTATCGCCCATTAGAACCCATTCATACAATTAAACATTTTTGGAAATTAAATAATTTTCACCTTATCTTCTGTAAGGAAAGCTAAAGATTTGATTGAAGTTTATTTCTCGAATAAAATTTCGATAAATATTTTTAGGCCAACATTAGAAGACATCCGTTGTTGGGGAGAGTCATTCGATAAGATAATGAAATGCTCGGGTAAGTGATTGGTCTTTATTTCAGTTGTGTTAAAACCTGGATTAACTTCAAATCTGTTAATTTGTGAATAGCCGGCCGTAAAGTGTTTCGGGATTTCCTGAAATGCGAGTACAGCGAAGAAAACATATTGTTTTGGTTGGCCGTCGAAGACCTCAAAAAAGAGTCGAATCCTGATGTGATTGAAGAAAAGGCGCGCCTTATATATGAAGACTATATCTCCATATTATCACCTAAAGAGGTATTCATTGAATTTTTGTCAAATTTTAGTGAATTTGAAGTAAACATTGGAATACATTCACAAAGAAACTCAATTATAGTCGAAATCCGATTTAACTGAAAACTAGATTTTATACTTTAAATTAATCCCTTAACCAATGCTGTGCTTAAATCTATCTTTTGATCCAAGAAATGGCATAATTGGGGTGAGATTTTGCGTTCTTTCAAATCGACCCTCTTTTTAACCACTTTGACAAATGTATTGAGTCTTCAGACAACTAAACCATTCAATTATTTCAAAATCATTGAAGTTTAAGAAAAAAAGCCTAAATTTTTAAGGAAAAAATTGTCGTTAAATCAAATTGAGTTGAATGTAGTCTTATTCTGTGTTCTAATGGTTTGTTTGTTTAATTTCAGGTGAGTTTAGACTCACGGGTGAGAGAAATAATAAATCGAAATATGGTTGAGCCGAGTCCGCACACGTTCGATGAGGCACAGCTACAGATCTATACACTGATGCACAGGGACTCATATCCTCGTTTCATTAATTCGCAAACTTATCGAAAATTAGCACAAATTCCTTCTCCGACCCGAAAAGGAAGTGCTGCATAACATTCATACCATTCATATGACTCATACATTCGATTTCAATAATATTTCGGATCAAACGATTCAATAGTCTATCTATTAATCGGACAAACGTTTTGTGCAAATAATTAGACTGAGTTTGAGATGTGGTGACCATTGAGTGACTCATTACTAGTTATTGTATATTAGAAGTCAATTAGAAACTATTGATTCAGTTTTATGGAAACCGATCACAAGTGAGGCGTCTATTCATTAAACAAATTGTCACAAAACCGACGCCGACTTATGATTGGATGTCGTCGTATCACAAAATCAATTAATTCATCAAAAGCTCAAACACCCGATAAATGGCAACAAACAACACAACAATCTAGTGATCAAAACTGAAAGTACCTATCTTCAATTAATTATTCAATTGTTTGCATCGATTCCTCACTCTTTCTATAAATGATTTTACAAAACGACCAAATATTTTATCATTTTTTCCAAATTATTGTTTTTCATTATTTATTGCTTTGATTTTGAATTTATTTATTAAATGTTTTATTTGTTTTGATAATCGATATCACAGTTTAGTTATTGTTTTTTAATTGAAATATTGATTCAATTTTAAAAAAATTCTTCAAATATATAATAAGACTCAAAACTATTGACTCAAATCAACAAAACCTGCCCTTTAGTCCAATTACTGAAATATTGAGATATATTTAATAACTATTGTAAGACACGATTGCGGACTGCATTCACACCATTGTCTCCTCCACTCATCCCTTCCATTAGACAATTGGGAACAATTGAAAGTCACTCTATATATCATTAGATGAATCAGTTTTAATAAATATTTACTTAAAGCAAAAGAAGACAACAATTTCTAAACTGAAGATCAATTAATAATTCTGTGATTTGTGTAATAAATGGACAAACATTGAGAACCAATGTTGAGAACCGACTGAATCGCTCTATTTTGAAGCAAAACATTATATAATTGATTAATAATTGATTTATAGCTAACATTATATATAATTAAACAAATAGTGTATTGAATTCCCTTTGTTTTTATCAATTGTTGCATAACTTATATCGTTATTAATATAATAGATAACAAGTAATGCTTGTCTTGCATTTGATTCGACACTTATTACTTGATTACAACACTTTGTCGTACTTTTATTCAATTTAAATGCGTTAAAAACCATCAAATTTTGTTAATAATTGTATCAAATATTTTAAATTTAAGCTCAAATTTCGACAAAACGACAAATTAATACAATTTCTGTATTATAACAACAAATAATGAAAATACGAATTAATGTTTGCATTGTTTGCATTGCAGTTATATATAAAATATAAATTATATCCTCAATCGAACCTTTCATATCTCTCTTTCTCGATTTGGTCACCAATTGTGCTGTCAAATGGCTTCATTTACCTTGATCAATGGTCACAGTAACCACTAGTGATGCTTTTGACAGTGTTTTCAGGTTTGCATATCATTTAAATTCATTATAAATCTAATCATTTGGTTAAGTATTTGTGGATCATTTTCAATGTTCTGGATTCTAGAATTAACATGAACCAATTTTAAAACAAGCTTTGCTTCAATTCTGCAAATTCTTTGGATTTAGTGTAAAACTTGACAAGAGATGGAGTGATAAACTACCTGTCTCATACAAAAATGCATTCAGAAATTAATTAACTCAAAAAGAATGTATTCAAAGATATTGAATAAGCTTGAAACTAATTTTAACAATAATTCATTGCTATTTTTGAAGGAGCATGAACATTTCTGAACATTTAATTTATTTTTACTGCAGAGATGAAAAGTTAACCAGAGTTTGGCGATTAGACGACAATAAATGCACTTTTGTTCGCAATAATAATTGTTTGCAATGAACTCTGCAAACAATCGGCGAATAATTGTTATTCAAATAGAAACCATTCGCTCTTCCATTAGAAACCTAGAAAATGAATAAGATTGCAATAAGTGAGGTTTGGCACAACATTGGCATAACATTGGCACAACATTGGCACAGCATAGCCATAACTAATCATTGGCTTCCAAAGTGAAAAACAAGTTAAGCAATATTTTCCGTCTTAAAACATCCGATTAAATCAAAGGCCACTAAAATTGTTATTAAAATGCTTTGATTGAAATGACTTTGAAAAGCGTTTCGATTAAAACAATTGCCCGAAAACTGGAAACCGGAAAATGTTATTATTGGAAGAGTAGAGCAAAACAATTGCAGTGAAAGGCTTTCCCTTATTTCTGGTTTTGATAATTAGTCGATAACTTGATTTAAATCAAGTGTTTGAAAGTCAGTCGCGAAACATATTTAAATAGTAAACCACTTTTTAAACAATTGTAAAACACGATCGATATATACCTGTTTGGCGAGTCTACCGGTTCTTTAGGAAAGTAAAGGCCAAAACTGGTTTCAACGCCGAAACGTATATTCAAAAGTCATTTTAATGTTTGTTTCAGTCAAAAAGTTTCACTTTAGTGACAATAAAATAATTTTTAGTAATTTTATTGTGAAATCAATCAAAAATCGTATCGAAAACTTCTTGATTGTAACCGAGGAATAAGATGACACTTAATGTGAATTGCAATCAGTCTCGGCTTCAAATTCAAAAGTGACTCATTTGAGTATAATTTTGCTTTTATTCTGAGTGATTGTGTGAAGACATCCTAAGAAATTCTGATAAAATGAAACGACATTTCATATAAATGCGACCAAATGTTAAATGAGCTAATCGTGAAACGGCTTACGGGATGGAAGTACTGGCAGTAGCCGTCACTCCATTAGTATTGAGATAAAACATTATCTCAAAACTTCTTAAATCATTTGAAACCTGAAGCCAATGAACTCTCGAAGAGATTTAAACCAAAACTCATTTGAGATATATTTTTGTTACGTTTTAATCGATTTCTTTACTTTTCATTCAATATTTTATTTTAATTTTGTTTTAATAATTGGAAAATAGATATCGAAATCATTTTAAAATTTTATTCGTTTTCAGTGAAAATCATTTATATTCTGTTTTTTATTTGTCGTCATTTCATCAAAAGCTCGAAAACATATCCATTGAATACTTCTATTGAAAAACTGAATAATAAGCGAATGCCATAAAAGTCCCTTTTTTAGGAGTGGGTGTAATCTACTCATTATATTTGAATTTTTATTTTCCTTCGTTATTGTTTACAAAGAGTGTGATTTAAAGTCAATTTCTGTAGCAGCTCTTGCTATTTGAATAACACCATGTTCGTATTTATTTTAGATAAAAAAAAGAGGATTACAAGAACAGATTCAAGGAGAACACCTGGCAGATCAAAAACATCACTTATTTATTTAATCGCTAAATTTTGACCAAGGATTCCTAAGATAGTCAAAAGCTTTGTTTATCTATTGTTTTGAATTAATCTTCGATTCAATTATTGCTTTGAGTCGACATTTAGTGACAAATCCGGAGAATTGTAAACAAAATTATAATCAAATTTGAGTTCAATTTTATGTAAAAAAAGTTGATTACAAACGGAAAATACATTCAATGCGTAGAAAGAAAGTCACACTAACCGTGACTCGCATTGCTTGCATGCCTCGATGACTTTGCCTCAATGAACCTGGCACTTCATCCATTACGAGCATAGATAATGGATTACAATATTATCTTGCTGAGATGTGTTCAGCCCCGTCAGAATCAAGCTGATTCGCTCTATCTTGAGTATAGGCATGCTAAATTATCATTCCAAAAATTATTAAATTAATATTTCCAACGATATTCTTATCGATAATAAGTTGAGACTAAGTTTTATGCAAAGATTCAGTAAATTTCATACCAGAAGTCAATTTTTAAATAATAATCAAATGAATAATGATTTTGAAAATTACTTGAAATGATAATTTACCATGCCTATATTATAGCTATTATAATATTTACATATTGTGAGGATTATTTGAATGATTCATTTCAAATGAATTATTTTCAAGATATCAACAAATATTGAATTTCGAATTTTATTAATAATAATAATAATAATAACGTTGAAAATTATATTCAAAACTTCTCTTTTATAACAACTTTTATGATAAAAGATTTTTAAATTTATTTATAATTTTAATAAATTGAATGAGAAATTGAAATATGAGTCAGAAATTTGATAATAATTTATTTGGTTTTGCAAAACAAGAGATTTTTAGCCTAAGATGTGATGAACCAGAGGTCAGATATTAAGTCAAAAGACAAATAGTTTGTGTAAGAAAACAGTCTCAATGTTTGCCATTAATTCAAACTTATATTAAATTTTGATTTTAAGATAACAACATATTTATATGGTTTTGCTTTCGTTGACTAACATATAAATTATTATCGATTCCGAAAAGTTTTAGTATGTCTAAGAAAACAGCAATTATTCAGAAATGTGTCCTCGTTTATATTGAAAATACGAATCTATGGTTCCATTTGACTGATCATAAATACAGGCGATGTTTAGACTATTCGCAAATATTATTAAAAATACGGCCAAACCAGGAGAGAGAGAGAGAGAGAGAGAGAGAGAGAGAGAGAGAGAGAGAGAGAGAGAGAGAGAGAGAGAGAGATCATATCTAAAGATTTAGTCGAAAAATATTTTATATCCAACTGTTAGGGCATTACTTATGCAACAGAAGAACTATTTTTGAGAATCATTTGATACATTCATAGCCATTATGTCAATCTGAGAGACGATGTATATTGTGGTCCATTATTCTGTGTGAACATCGCCGGGGGCTAATGGAAAGCTTTAAATTTAAAGCTATATTCTGTATGTGCTATCATTGGCATCACAGGTACATTCAGGGCTCATACATGGTTGGTATGTATTCACAGTCTGTTTTAACCTTGAGGTATGAGCGATGTATCTCTAGTATGGAGAGAGAGGTACACCAATACACACCTGTATTGTGCGCATTAAGTTGAGAGCTGAGTCAAGTCAAGTACAGACACCTAACAAATACTAAACACTAATAACTATTGGAATAGAATTCCTATTTTCAAAATAAATTACTGTTTGTATGGATTGCAGTCTTGTGGTAGGAATGGTAGGAACAGTGCAAACACTGTTGTCTTATATGCAGTACTTTCTATCTTAAACCAAAAGATCTGCTGAAGAGTGAGTACGACTAAAGCATAGCTAAAACCTGAGCTCAGAGCCTAAGGCAGAGCTCAGGCTGAGCACTATCTTCATCACTATATCATATGAAAGCTAAGCGGAGAGCCAATCATTAGTGTGAGCACCGGGCGAATCGAGACGAGGCGTTTCTCTCCAAAAGATTCCGCAATCAGTGCAGTCACGGGCAGGTGAACGGGGGAATCAGTGCTATAGCACAGGCTATTGAGGCACCTGCTTATCAACCCCTGTTTCATGCGTTCCGATGAATGAGGTGTGCGCTGTCTCTCCAATAGAAGAGCTGATGGCTGTGATCTCTCCCCTCGGCATAGGAGGGATACTTTCGAGTCGTTTCGCCATTACATTCATGGCTGGCGTTTGTGATCACAATTCGAGCCAACAATAGATTAAATCCGTTTTGGATTTTTGGTCACTTATAACAAAAGTTGCGGCAAAAGTTGTCAAACATATTGTTCACAACCAGTATAGGAGGCGGGAATACCTGTACTCCCATTAACGCCACTAACGGCTTATATTGAACCATTGTGTCGGTGCCAACACGAGTGACAATTAGTGACAATTGTGATCACTGGTGACTCCGAAAGGCCTGGCCGTGACCTGAGTCAGTGACAGCTGTGACTATAGGTATGCTTAATATAAACGAGTCATCAGAAGAGTCACAAAACACCAACGGATCAGTTCAAGGACTGCATCCACGCAATGAGTACTATAAGCTACCAGTGGTTGTCGACGCGTCCACTAAAGGCATTGCGCTCATCACCTCTGATGGCAAGACTGACGGAACACTACAAGAAATGGTTTGGAGGTATTCACAACTCACTCACTACTCCTTTACTCACTTTTTCAATGCTTTTGACTAATATTTACATTAAATGCCTAAACTCTGAATCAAAACCTTTACTAAAACTCTGAATAACTCAAAACCGATTGCTTAGTGCCGTTCCGGTCTCATCTGTAAATACGGCTGAATTAGTTGCCAACAGTACTATAGTGACGGCCACCACATCACCCAACAGGTCGTCACCTGCAAGACATTCAGATGAAGAGCAATTGCGACATTCGAGTCCAGTGAACGGACACGTCTCACCTCATAGGCTCTCACCTCTAGAAAAGACACGTCAACTGATTGTATCTTCTTCTGGTGCTATCATAACAAACGGTGACTCCAATGCACAGACAATAGTAGTGACGGCGGGTGATCCCCGTTGTGACGGTCAGAATAATACAGTATTACATCATAACGACGTTCACATAAAGTCCGAGCCTTTAGATCCATTGCCTCCGGCGGCATCTCCCGTCACAATGGTCGATGTGATAGCCACAGGAATCGACCGAAGCCGTGACTTAGAGCCATCACCGCCAGCGACAGTGATCTCTTTAGCACCGGCACAGCCATATCAACCGGGAACAACACAACTGACTTTTGCAGCGCCTGCTTATGACATAGCAGGGACGGGACAGTACACCGTACAGGTATGACCACTTATTGCGTTACTCTATAGAACAGGTGACTCCTCTATACAAAGTTGAAAACCGAGAGAATTGGGGTTTTGTTAGACCAGTATTGCCTTCAAAAGGCCTTCAAATGTGTCACTCAATTGACTCTATTGTGTAATGCATTGCTTTGTACAACAGGTGAACACAGGTGTGTCCCCTCAATACGCAACTGTCACCCCGACCGCTAATGCCTGCACTAATGGCGGCACAGTCTACTTGACTACTGCTGACTATATTACTTACCGAGACTACTACCCGACCACTTCGACCACCACAGCAGTCAATTCTAGTGATCAGTACCAGACAGTACGCCAACACCTTAGCACAACCCCTACGGCCACCTACACAACAACTTCGGACACCGAGACAACATCATTTTTGGACCGATATCTGCGGCAACCACCGGTCACTACCAATGCGAATGGTGGGCCCACTTACAAAGCAAGCTTGCACGGTTTAACTGTCGATCTACCCTCCCCAGATAGTGGCATTGGCGACACCACCATCACACCCCGGGGCGAAAATGGCGCCCTTCCGCAGGTCAGTCAGGTAATTGACCTCTTATTGTCTTATTTGTGCCAACATTTTAATCTCAAATTTAATGATAAATATACTGACTTTTCATTCAATATCTGACAAATATTTCAAACTAAGCGAAGCTATAACTGAGCGCTGCTTTTACTCTGACTTATACTCCGACACAATATTTATTGCGTTTATAGTCTTATGTCTGATATTATTAGTCATATATCTATCGTTTGTCGTTATTTTCGGTCACTTTCTGTCCGTAATTAAGAAAATATGAAATCAATGCCGGTTTGACTCAAACATGAGTTCAACTTTAAAACCCGTTTCTTCTAAAATGTTTTGATTTTTTTGTTTCATCAAAACATTTATGAAACCATTTTGTCGTTCATTTCTATACAAATAGCATTCAATCCTTGCTTTTGATGGCAAATATAGACTCGAATTCATTTAATGGATTATTTTGTTGTTTTCAAACATTAGTTTTTGAATTAATTATTTTTTATATCGCTTTTAAATCTCAGTAGTTATGAATTTTAAGTCATCTGACTTCAGTATAATTGACATTGCTCAAATTTACAGCCAGAACTCATGGTCATAATAATTTAGTAGAATATATCTTGATAACGTTTTTCTTATATGATTTACAAACACTTTTTATTTGAGTTTAAAATTTTGAATTGTTTTTATCTGTCCTTCAAATAAAAGCAAAGAATTGAGTTTTGTTTCAAAATTTCTGTTGAATTTCACATTTCATGTAATTTGAGTTTTGGATCATTTTTTTTATTCAATCGACTGATTCGTTGATCAAAAGTCAATGAATTTCAACAGAAAATGTCTCACAAACGATACCATTAGAAAAATGTTTGATCCATACACTTGACAAATATTTCGCCTACTTGAATATTCTTTCTTCAAAGCATTAATTTTTTATCTTGGTTCAAAATATATAAACCCCATTCTGAGCAGAGATAACTCGAAAATTGAAAATAAATATGAAATCTTAGCGTTTAATGCATTGGAATACTAACGAAAATAGTTTTATTTTGACTCAAAAGCAAATTATTTGTCACTATTCAGTATTTCTGCTTTAATTCAATTTTAAAGAAAATGAGTGTTTAATATATTTTTATTTCTATCGATTTAATTGGAAAGTGCCTAGAGTGAGCCTAGAGTGATTCTGATTCTTCTTCTCGTCCCTCATAAACAGACGACTCTAAAAAATCAATTGAACATAATATGAACTTGATCATTTTCAAAATCGACTCAACCATTAATTTAAAACTACTAACAACTAGTAAGTTTATATCATTTTTTGTAACTAAAATCAAATCAATTGTAGTTAAAAATGTAAATAATAAGTCAATATTTGGTTGAAGTGATGGCCGTTTTCTATATCCAAAGCTAATATCTAATGAAATATTGTCAAAGTTCAGTGCCCCAGGAAAGGCCCCTCTCTTTCACTATATGTTTGCTTTTCTGTTTGTTTTCTCGGACTTAAAATCTTATGAAATACTTTTGAAAGTAGTTTAGACGAAAAAAACAATTTAATTGTCAAATATTTGAATTCAATTTAAGAAGTATTTAAAATATAAAATAATTTTTCTAATTTTGTTTTCTTAAAGAAAAACCTAAAATATTATATTATTGCGAATAAGTTATTCAACTTTTGTTTGTAATCTCTGTTTAATATATTTACTCAAAAACTTTTGAAATTCTTTTTTTCGGACAAAATTTGTTTATTAGTCGAGAAATATATAAATTTGTTGAAAACAGAGAAATAATGAGAAAAATAATTATCGGACTTATTATTTATCGATTACTTTATTATTGAATTTAGTGCTGAACTGCACAGACATTATGTGTGACCTCACAAGTGATTCATTATCGAGTCTATTGACTTCCGCAGAGGAGTCGATAAAATATATTACTAATTAATTCATATTCTGAGGTCATATATAATAAATGCAATTCATTTCATACGATTAAAACTACAATTGAATTGATAGTATTATAACTATTTTTATTTGAATTTTAAGAATTGACTAAATTTTCACGCAATCTCTCAAAACATTCAAAATTTTTCCTTATTTTTTTTGACTAATATTTGCAGGAATAATAAAACTGATTAATATTAAAATTTTCGAAAATTCAATGATATTGAAAAATATCAAATAAAACAATTTTGAGTTTATTTTTCATAAACTAGTCTTACACTCAAATATTTTTAGCTCAAATCACTAACAAAAAGCTTTAATGTCTTAAGAAATTCTAAAAGTAGTTTATCCCAATCTGTTTCTCGCATACAATCAGTGATATTGTAATAGAAATTTGAATTTTGATTTGTTGTTGAATCAAAAGTAGTTCAAATCAATTGTCGATTAATTGCATTTATTTTCTATTTAAATATTTGAGTCGTTGGACGGCTCTGACTATTGTCTGGTGTTTGAGTCACTCCAAAGAAAGAATTGAATGGATGTCTAAATCTAATTACTTGGAGTTATATAAAGAAAGTTTTCTTTGATTATTATATTTATTCACAAACGCATGAAAGCGAAAGAAAAGTTTAATGTCCTTGAGTTTAGAAGAAGTGCATGCCTTATATGCAATTGACGTTCAGATGCTCTTCGATAAGGGATGGACACAAATGGAATTATAGCGCAAAAAATGCAGCAAAATTCAACATTCAGGTGCAGCACTTAAATTAGCTGCCAGTGAGGGCTTTGACCACTTTTTCATCCCTTTAAGAAATGCAACGTTTCTTCATATCTCAGACGTTAGTGTATTTGAGTCAAAGCGATTGCGCAATGAACTTATGACTTGATTTCATGTAAACCTATTCAATACCATTAAAAGCACAGCAGAGGGGCTCTAAAGCTAAAAAAGCTAAATTAGCTTTCAAACTATCTAACTATAAAAGTTTAGAGACTTTACATTCTCTCCACTCGTGAAGTCACTACTCCCGTCCCATTCGATCCCTAAACTTATTTTGAATCTCTAGCATCTCATCCGTCCATTTACTCACAAAATTAAATCTCTTTTGAGAGTCAATCGTCGTTTGAAATCACTTTAGTTTTTTATCATTTAAATTAATTTTCAATAATAATAATAATAATAACGAAACAAATTCTAATTTTTTGAATCAAATTTAAGATTTTATCCTTTCAGACACTTTTCACATCTTTTTCTTGATTTTAAAGAATTGTTTCAACAAATATATGTCTAAAACAAATTAAATGACTAAATTTGAGAAACAAAAAAAGTGGGATTTTTCCCTAAAAATCGTTGAAAAACATTAAAGAAGAGAATAATTTAGAATATTTGAGATAGCTCAAATTGACTGCTGATAATTCAGTCGAAATTGGTGTTTGAGTTTATTCATTGAATATCTGATACTTTCATTGATTTTAAGGTATAATAAAATAGAGAAATTCCAAGAGTTCTAAACACTAGTCAATCATTGAATGCCTTTAACCTCCGACTGTCCTTCCATTTAGAGATATTAATGTCCTCTGATTTGATGAAAGGACTTGAGTTTATTCCCTCAAAACAACGACTCGACTGCTATTTGTATTCCAGTCACTAATGTTTGACTCTCTATATGACAGATATTCGACTACACAGAGCTGTCTCAGGCACAGGCAATACTGCCGGTCAGCTCACCCATCGAACAGACGGGTTCGGGCTCTAACTCTGGAACCGCATCCAACACTTCGGGGACCACTCCTGCCGTGATAACGAAGAGTTCGGGTGGAAGGAGGTCTTGGCACGAATACGGCCGCAACTCTGAGATCGATAAAATACAAATACCAAAAATGTATTACTTTTCTCATAAAATACATTTAAATCTATTTATAACTTTCAGTTTGATTTCAGAGTTTATTACACTTTTTTGAAACTAAGTTTAAACTAATTTATTCCAAAAGCAAACCTCAAAGACATTCAAACTGTAGTGACCTTTAAATCCTTGAAATTATTCAAACTTTAATATCGGGCGGAGCTCTCATTCGCCGCTTTTATTACACTTTTAGTCTTTGATTTTGAATTCAAACTAAATATGACATAATTTATCAGTTTTTGCCAAAAGCAATGCCATAAGTCATAAGCCATAAGTCATTGCAATCATTGGACACCACTTTTAAATAATGGATATTTAAAATTAATATTGAAATCGAAGAAAAAGTTTGACTCAATTATTACCTTAATTAGACTTTCGTGAATACCACGATTAAAGAGCTCTAAAATTTCATTTAATATTTGAATTTTTCAAACAAAACAAAAATGATTATCAAAACAATTATTCAAATTATATCTTATAATTAATAATCAGATTTTGATATAATTTGAAGTAAATATTCAGTAAATAATTTGAAATAATGTTAAAAATTGATTCGATAGTCATTCAGACGTCGGATTCAAATATTATTTGGAATCCCCGATATCGACGAGCCAAAGACGCGAAGACGACAGGGTCACTTACATCAACAAAGGACAGTTCTATGGAATCTCATTGGAATATATTCCCGACGATAAACCGCTCAAAAGTGGAACCGTTAAGGTATATAATTGGACTCTAATTGGAATAAATGAATAAAATTTGTGGTGATTTCAATGTTTTAGTCACTAATAATGCTGGTATTTCGAGAGGAAAAGTTACACGAAGAGGAGATCAAGGCCTGGCAGTTCTGGCACAGCAGACAACATAGTGTCAAACAGCGTATTCTCGACGCAGACACTAAAAATTCTGCCGGAATTGTGGGTCCGATTGAAGAAATAACACACAATGCGATCGCCTTTTATTGGAATCCATTGGAAGGACCGGCAAAAGTATGAGTCTTTCAAAAGAAAATTCTAAATATAACCATTTTTTACCGCTGTTCACCAAGCACCTTCTAAGCACCTTCTAAGCACCTTCTAAG
>JAQFXL010000787.1:0-16452 GCA_034693445.1 Edwardzetes edwardsi
TTCTCATTATGTTACTATAGCGACGTTTATTAAACAAACATCAAAAAGTCCCAACTTATTTTGTATTAGCTTTATATATATATATTGCAGTTTTTGTCAAAACTGGAATTAAAAAAATGCAATATATAGTTTTGTCAGCGGCTTCTGTCTCTCCCCCACCATAGTTGTAAAAGTTTTAAATTTTTGTGGCAATGCTTTGTTGTGTGCATACCTTTAAAATTGTAAGATAAAGGGTTTGAACTTGATACTAGTAGGCGCCAAGGGTTCCATCAGCTCAATAAATTATATCCATAGAAAAGTCTCAGACCTCAAAATCACAGTACAGTCTATTCAATAATAAAATTTTAAATCTTATAAAGGAGCTGTCCGACCCTGTAAAGTTTGTTTGCCCGGTGCTCAAAGCGCTCAGCGTATGAAAGCAGTATTGTATTGCAATGCAGCATTAGCAGCTAAAGCAACTATATAGCAATAGTGCAGAAATTGTATTGTTTTGAGTGTAAAATTTTTGGAAAATTGTTTTTTTATTATTTCCCAAGTTTTCCCCAGGTTTATTTAATGATATTATAATAGAGAATAATCATTTATGCTTATTTATATAATTTTTAATTTGCCCCAAATTATCTAGGAGAGGTGAAAGTCTGTTAGCCTGTTATCTCTATGAGAGGATGTTATGCTTTACATTAACAACTTTACAGGGTCGGACACCCGCTTTTGCAATTTTTCTGAACATTGAAAATACAATTCAAGTATTTTGTAATTCAATTGTTTTTTTTATCAAATTTTAGTTTTTAAATAGTTTGAACCTGAGTAAATATAAACAACATTATAAGTAAACTTTTTTGTATTTTAGTCAAGTGTGAAAATTGCGAATTTGTCACTACTTGTCACTTTGATTCAAGGTGGACTGTTTTAACGATATGAATGCGGGTTATCCATTGAATAATGGCCCTTTTGAGAGAGTACAGGGTGATTTCGAATTTTTTGTTTTAATAGAAAGAAGAAAGAGTACTCCTGTTATAAAACAGAAATTTGTGCCATTAATTAATAGCTAGTTTTAATTTGTTTTAACAAATAATTTGAATGTGTTTTCGTTGCTTTGATAGGAATTCATGTCCTCAGAGGACGACAGTACGAGCAGTACTCTGCATAAGAACTCTCCACATCCACTGAGAAGGAGTCAGACCAAACTGAATCGACTGCCGAGTATTGAACAGAAAGAAATACTCAGTAAAGTTCTCCAAAAGGATAAGAATAAATCGTGTTTGACGTGTGCTCTGTCGCATACCAATAGCTGTCGTCTAAATAGGATGTGCTCTACTTGTGTACAAAGGGATAGCTCTTCAGGTGAAAAGAGTGTTGTCGACTGCGACTCCCAACTTCTGCGTTGGTCTAAAACCACTGCATCTAAATGTAGTCTGTGCTCAGCTCAGACCACAACAAATTGTGTTTGTGGTACGGCTGCCGCTCCCATTCCGTATAGCTGTGAGAACCAAAGTTTTATTATGAGTAGTCATTCTAATAGTGCTAATGAAGACACTGAGATCTGAATATTGCAGGGATTGATGGGATGTCTCACAACTTGTGTTATCCCGTCTTTGAGACAACCAGTTGTGAACACTCTTTGGGTTAACAAATAGTGAAAAAAATTGTTTGAAAGACACAAAACATTGAAATTATTTCTCAATTAAACATAAAATATGACATCGATTGCGATTAATTCAATACAAATAGATCTTTGAAATGATGGCCCAATTTTGTTATGACAATAGTTTACATTCAAAACTTTTCTAACTATTGACAAATGACCTGTATACTTTTCTATCAATTAAAGCGAATTCAATCGAAATACGATCCGAATTAAATTTATTGAAATATCCTTTTATTTCAATTGTTTTTAGTTTTCATTTTTATTCTACAAAAATTTATTTGAAATTCCAGTTCATTAGTTATCATGGTTTTTATTCAAGCGATTCAGAGATGAGCTAGTCAACAATTGCTTATTGTTATAAATTGATTAAGTTTGTGACCTATCAAAACCATTGGATGATAACATGAATTTGATTTCTAAACATTTGTTTCTTGCTCAATTTGATTTTTCAATAAATGCTAATAACATTGTTGTTTTGGAAGTTCAATATTTGAGTTCAGTTTTAATCGTGGTCTGCCAGCATCAGAGAGGACCTTCAGAAGGGGTGAGTTCCAAAATCCAGGAGTGCGCAGGAATGCGAAGACTAATCGTCTCCAGGGAGGTTTTTCGATTTGAGGGGAGTGAAGCCCTCTTTAAACCGGTTAATATTAGGCTAATATTAGGCTAATTTTCGTTTAATTCGGTTTAAAGTGACTTAAATTCAATATTACGACTAATTCATTGAAAATTATGAGCTATTTCTTTGCGAAGCGGCAAATCTTCTGCTGGTTTCGCAGTGAATAATGCCTCATTTTTGCCAAGGGCGATTTTTGTGTGTGCAAAATCTCAAAATCAAGGGGTTTCAGAAAAAAAACAATAAGAGAGGGCCTGATTTGCAATTAACTATCTCAAGATAAATGCTCAACCCAATAGTTTGCGGTACTTAATTCGAACTTCTTATTCTTTTGGTGAGACCTGGTTTTCCTGGATACAAAAAGAGAGTAAATGGCACACAAATCCAAAAGATAGCGCTACTAAAGCCAATTGAATCGTTTTCTGCCATATTAATGATTACTCATATATTACGTAAAGGTTTTGTCGATTGAAAGACATGCAAACGAATGAAAGTTTATTGACGTAAACAATGTTTAAAAAGCAAATGATTTGACAGTAGATTACAAATAGACTCAATGTATGTCTTATTTGTATTATATTTAAGTTAATTAAAAATAAGTAAAACCAATGTCTTAGTTATCGGATGCTATCGTTTGAACGCTTTGATCACCAAATCACTGGTCTATTGATTATAATTTCCTCACTTATATAACCACTGATCGTATGTTTTGAACTGAAGAAGACTTTTGTGAGTGAATTGCATTTAAATCTTAATCTGATTTAGTTTTTCGTAAATATATTGAAAATTAACGAAATGACTGATACTTTGTTTGCATCAAACTCTTAGTCATCAGATTATTGAGTATTTCGGCCGAAATTTAAGTAAATTATATGGATATCAAAAGCAGACCACAATTACTACCGAATCGTTAAAAGGTAGCAATCGATTGATCCTCATTCGTTCCGAAAACAGATGGAAGAGTCGGTGTCTGCACTGCATAAGCAACTGTATGGTCAGCGCTGTTAGCAATATATTAGGATTAGTTATCTTTTATTTATGTTTAGAGTTATCTGAATCTCATTCAGTATTCGCTGTGTTTTGCAATTATATCGCGATTTGTAGGAAAATCTGTTGCTATTTATTGCAGCAAAAGTTGATTTTTTGCCATAAATTCAAATGAAAGTCAATTATAAACTGCTTTAATAACTGATTGCAGTTATGAGAGACAAGATTTGAGTTGAATTGAGGCCAATCCTATGGTATTCCTATCGCAATGGCTATCATTTAGCTATCAGTCAAAGAGTTGTTAAAAAGCAAAACTTAAAACCAATCGATTGTTTGACTAAATATCAAACAATTGTTTGAAACCATTGCTTAATGAGTGTAAGAGTCAGTGATAATTGTGTAGTGAATAGCATTCAATGAATCGGTAGTATTGCTATTACAGTGACTCCGAGCGACGCCGTAACGCACGGCAACCAAAGTTATATGTTTTGATGTTAATTGTGCTGATTGTCAATTGTCTTATATTCTTGTATTTTCATATATTCTTGTATTGTTTATTATTGTTGGTTACCATACAGTGGTTGCGTTGCGACCCAACTCTCAATTCAATGCAAACTTTTCCAAAAGATATCAAACATTCGGCCCGTATTTCGATCTCTAATGAACTTAACTTTAGTCTAAAGTTGATTATCGACTAAAACATAGTTTTCATACAAATTATTAGTTTTTGAAAAATTCGATTTCGAATTGTATTCAAAACTTTTTCTCAAAGTTTAAGACAACTTTTATTGACTTTTCAACAGTTTGTTTGATTGAAAATTGACTCAAACGATGGATTTGTCATCGATTGATAGCGACCACGAAATGGGAGACTCGAGTGGTGACGACAATGTCGAAGATAACGACCTGACAAACCTTCAATGGCTGTCTTCTGCTAACCTTTTGCAGAATATTCAGGTCTGCAATAATGAGACCGAAATCCGAGATCTGAATGAAGACAATGAGAACGTGAGACCGACGCCCGAAGAGTCGGCTAACGCTGAAGATTCAGTCAATAAAAGCATAACAAGTGTTCCGCCGGTTTTCTACGACCCGATAACCCACAGGAACGCCAAACCTCCCTATTCTTTTAGTTCACTCATTTTTATGGCAATCGAATCGTCGCCCAACAAAGCCCTACCCGTCAAAGACATTTACCAATGGATAGTAGAGCACTACCCATATTACCAAACGGCCCCCTCGGGTATTGTTTTGTTTGTTTTTTCCAATCATTTATCTTTAATTACTGACTAAACTTATTGATGGATAGGTTGGAAGAACACCGTTAGGCATAACCTTAGTTTGAATAAATGTTTTCGAAAGCTGGACAAAGCCAGTGATGAACTAATACCGGTGCGTATGTCATATCAATGCCCACTCTTTTCAATTGATTTGTAGTTTGCGTTGCATTCGGTTGCTATGCCTTTATGTTTGTACCGTTCGGTCAGTCGTCTTATTTCATGAGGTCGTCATAGAAACCATAGATATTAAGCGCTTCTGTGCCTCTGTATGTGCTGTCCGACTGACAGCTTATATTCTCACGCATTGAACGCAAAGTTTTGAGCTATGAATACATTATTCTCTTCTCTACTCCTTTCGAGTAGTCTTCAAAGCTTTACATAATTTCGTTGCAATATATCTCAGTCTTAATAAATCTAAACACAAAATGCTTTCCATTTGAATGAATTCATCCCTTTCTTCCTATCTATCAGATTGTCGGTAAAGGGAGCCTCTGGTGCGTCGATCCCGACCTAAGGTCTGTCTTATTTGACTTATTCACTGATAATTGGATTTTAAAGATCTTTTGTTGATTGAAGGCCTAACTTACTTCAAGCGGTCAGACGCACTCCTCAGCACATCTATCCCTATATGTCCTTAGCAAAGACTAATCCTGTAGTAACAGCGCCCAGAATACAACTGTCCAGTAATAGCAATAACGCATTACAACAGTAAGTGATTTGATTTATGGTCTGAACAACACTTTCCTTCAGACAAATTAATTTGTGACATATCCTTACAATTAATCTTTTTATGTGTCAAACATTGCTATCAATTATCAATTAATGGATTATTTATAGAGTAAAGAAGGCTCTGTCGTCAGAAAGGGTTCAATCAGTGGTGAATATTCCTTCGCCTAATTTGTTTCCATTCCTCTCCAGAAGATTACTGATACCGATCACCAAAATAATAAAAAAAGGTATAAAAATAAATCAAAATTTTCTCAATCCTTCGATTCATTATTTATTTTTCATTAGATAAAGAAGTGGAAACAGAAACGGCATCAGCGATGCTGACCCTCCAGTGCAATGTCGCCAACGAAACGATCATTTCTCAGGACATCGATTCAAAGTAAATGTCAATCAATTTATTGAGACTTTAATTTCTCGAATGACACTCTGTTTGGACCTATAGTTCTTGTGACGCTTTGGGCGACTCATATGTGACGGCACCTCTCGACGCACCCGTTGTCACAATAATAAGTCCCACTTCTGATCATAACTATTACAACCGAAACAGTTCTCCGCAACCAATGAATTCAAATGAAATGTTTGAATTGATTCCAGTCTCAGATCAAAGCCAACAGAACTCCAATAAGAGAAAAATGGAGATCAAGAAAGAAGACGAAGACTCCAATGATGAGGGCATGAGAGGTGCGGAGGCTCTCCTCAACTTAGCTTCAAGTAATTCAAATAAAAAACAGACGACACAAACACACGACAGACCAATAATTTTGAAAAAATGTAAAAAGGAATGAATGGATCTTATCTTTTATTCAGACTAGAAATGAATATTCATTTTTAGGGCTGTTTCCTGTTATGCAAACAACTGTTTCGTTATAACTATAAACCTGTAAAAAATGATTTGCGTAACAAATCACTCATCAAAATACAGTACAATCGTATTCAACATATTTTACTCATTATTTTATGTAAAAACTTTGAACTTATTTTCAGAAAATTTTTATCTGTTTTTCGGCAGAAAATAAGTCAATTGAATAGACATTTGACTAAAATTTTGTCTAAAAATGCCGTTTAATTCAATTTTGGAGAAAACTATGCAAAAGAAGTATAATATGACATAAATTTAAACATTTGTTTTGTTGATAATTATTATTATATAATAGATTTGTAAAAAGTTAGTGAATCTCAGTGTTTAGTCTGCAAATACATGACATGAAGTGTCAGTCCTTTCCAATTGCTCTCAAATGTAATCATAATATAATATATCCATTGAGTACTGTTGTTGTGCCAATCGATCACTAAATAGTTATGTATTTTAATTGTTTGTTAACTCGAAAATAGCTTATTATTGTGAAAAAAGATCGTAATATTAATGGACGAAAACTCGACAAAACTCAACAATTATGCAGCCGTTGGGCACTGACTGATGCATAATATATATTGAAATTATTATTATTAATAGTTTTGTTTTATGTTTGTTTCGATCAAAAATTTATTTCATTCAAAACTGATTTGAATTCTGTAAAAGTTGACAGTCTTTTGGTTTTGCTTAACAACAAAGTAATAGTTAAACAAATGAACAAAAATCATATTCGACTGTATTTTGTAGTTTATGACTATTTTTCGATACAAACGACAAATCAAATAAATTATATGTAGTTTTGTTCTCAAAATAAAACATTAAAAATACGAATCATTTGAAAACTCGAAATGTGCCGACTGTTTGATCGAAAAGCGATGGTTTAAAGAACTGTCCGTTAGAGTCGACCAAAAAGTAAAACCATTTGCCCTTCACTTTCAGCGGTACATAACTTCCGCCAGAATTCCGGTATTGAAAGGCCGACACATTCTCAAGAGGTGTGTTGTAATTTCGGTATCGATTGGGCGAACCCGTGACTGAGAATGTAGTTATCCGGACATTTCGGGCGCCGGGACTCAGAATAATATAACGAACGGACCTTATTGTGAATAATGTAAACAAAGAAATCGATAGTTGACCACAAATTAACCTAAAAATCAAATAATTATAAGAAATCGGAAGAATTCTTAAATCAATTCAACAAACAATGCAATCGATAGAAACATTTGATTGAAGTGTTGGTTCCACAACAATTTAGTGTCTTGCACAATTCGCTTTAAAAATCCTTCATCTGATTCTAGTTTATCATCAGTTTTATGCTTTTTCAAAGTGTAAGCAATGCCGACATTTGCCAAATAGATCCAGAAGAAGCCCTGACACACATTCAGGATAAACAATCGCTGATAAAAAGTGCAATTTTCGTTGGCATAGAGTAATACGGGTTTCTTCAGATCACTTGAATTGCCCTCAAATTTGTTTTGATTTATTACAAAATCTTTAATTTCTTTAATCTCTTTAGTCTTTTTGGAGTCATTTTTTGGAAGCGTTGAAAAACACTTTAATTTAATTGTTTTACAAAAACTATTTGTACCAAAAAACTGACGAAATAATAAAATTTTGTTGAAAATCATTTCTAATACTTTCAATAAAACTGATTCAATGAATAATTTAATTGAAAGTAATTTAAACTTTTTCACAAAACAAATGATTGTTTTTAAAATTTAAATGCATTTCATAACAAATCATATGTTTTGAGTCTTACGTCAATCGATATAAAATAACTTAAAAACGATTAACATTTAGTACTTTTTATTACACAAACTGAAGCATAAATCGTAATAAAAAGAATTTAAGATTAATTAAAAGTAAACACTTTTTGACTTTCAGTTCAGAAGTTTTCATTTGGGAGTTAATTGTTTACTTCAACGATAAACAAACTTAAGATCAAAAACAATCATAAATTCAATATATGATTAAATTAATTGTGTTTTTATAATTTCATAATAATTTCATTTCATTGATAAGCATTTGATTGTATTTTCAAACTTTGATTGAATGACAAGATTATAAAATCTATAAAAATGTTAGAAATATACAAAACGGTTCCGATTATGAAAAATCTTCCGCTAAGTATTGAATGCGTTTCTGCTTATGGTATGAATTGATATCAATTTAATCAAACAATTTATTAATTTTTCATCATTTAAACCAAAGACGATTACATAATAGTGGGCACAAAACAGGGACATCTCCTGATGTATAAGTTTGAAATAAAGCGCAATAGTGTGAATGGTCAGTTAACAAACCCTGGTAACATTATTTGTCATAATTATAATATCATTCATTCCTCAAGAAATAAAACCAGAGATCCATTTGTTGCGTTCAAACAAAGCGTTTGCAAAGAAGCCGATTAGTCAGGTCGAGGCCGTCCCCGATCTCAGAATTTTGGTCAGTCTATCGGATAATGTGATTAGTGTTCATAACTTGGATCAGATGACGTTCCCACTGATCACATGTGTGACCAAAACAAAAGGGGCGACTCTTTTTGTTTTGGACGTTCAAAAACAGAGGACACTGACGGGTGAACTCCAGTGCACTCTTCGTATGTGTGCTGTCGTTAAATACCATTTAATGCTATTTTATTGGAAGAATAACGACTTCCATGAACTGAGTGGTGATCTTAAAGTACCCGATTTGCCCAAAGCTATGATCTGGTGCTCACAACACCTCTGCATTGGCTTCAACTCAGAATATAGTCTGATTCGAGTGGAGAACGGAGAACCCAAAGAGCTGTTTCCTACGGGACACAAACCACCGACAGTTGTCTTACTTGAAGGAAATCGTTTGGCACTCGGAAGAGATGACAAAACATATATTCTCAACAGTGAAGGCTCTCCTGTTCTTAATTATCCAATCAGTTGGTCAGAGGCACCGCTAAGTCTTGTCGACGACTCTCCATATTTAGTGGCAGTTTTGCCCAATTCTGTCATTGAAATCGTCACAATTGAACCCAAGATATTGATTCAAAGAATTGATTTGTTGTCGTCGACGAGCAATAAAATAAGACATATTGTCAGATGTATTAACAAAAGAGGACACCTTCTGTTGGCCTCAACCAATGATGTCTTTTGTATGATTCAAGTCTCATACGAACAACAAATACCGCAACTCATGAGTGAACATCATTTCGAGTTAGCCCTTCAATTGGCAGATATGTGGACAGACAACGATAGCTCTCTTCAGAATTCAACGGCAGTTAATAAAAAGGAGCAAATGATGCAAAAGATACAGAATATGCACGCATTTGACCTCTTCTGCAAAAAACAATATAAGGAAGCGTTAGCTTTGTTTTTAAAGCTAAACACCGACCCCTCGCATGTGATCGGACTCTTTCCCGATCTATTGCCCGAAGATTATCGAAATAAATTAGAATATCCGACAAAACCTCCACAATTGGTTGGCGCTGATCTTGAAACGGGACTCTTCTGTTTGATTGACTATTTGCTGGAAGTGCGTCGAAATACAACGAAACCCGTTGAAGTCTCGGTCACTGACTCGAGCACTGCCTCCAAAAATACCAAATTGAAGAATATAATCGATACCTCACTTCTTAAGTGTTATTTGCAGACAAACGACGCATTAGTCGCGCCTTTGCTTCGATTGCCGGACAATAACTGCCATTTAGAAGAAGCGGAAAAAGCGCTTAAAAAACACCACAAATACAATGAATTAATAATTTTGTATCAAAACAAAGGTTTGCACAGAAATGCATTGGAATTACTCTTCAAACAATCCAAAAAACCTGATTCTCCTTTGACCGGCTTTAAGAGAACTGTCCAATACTTACAGCATTTGGGAGCCGAACATTTGGATCTGATCTTCGAATACGCCGAATGGGTTCTCAAACAATTCCCAGAAGAAGGCATCAAAATATTCACAGACGATATGGTCGTCGATATGGAACTATTGCCGCGACAGGAAGTAATGGAATATCTTCAGAAAGTCAATGGCGACCTTTTGATACCATATTTGGAACATTTAATCTTTGTTTGGAACGACACGACCCCCGCCTTTCATAACACACTAATTCATAAATATAGAGAAAAAGTGAGAATTCTTTTGAGTCAATACAAAAATAGTTTAGCGGAAACGGAAGAGACAGTCAGTGCCGGTCACGAACCGGGAGAGTTGGGAGTCTTTAGGGCCAAACTTATCCACTTTCTTGAAGAGTCTGACCACTACTCGACAGAAACACTTCCGACATATTTATTAAACGACGGTCTCTTTGAGGAGAGAGCGGTTGTAATGGGAAAAATCGGTAATCATAAGGAGGCACTCGTCATATATGTCCATATGCTTCACGACACACAACGCGCTGAAGAGTATTGCCAAAGGATGTACAGCAAAGGATCGCCTGTAAACAAAGACGTGAGTCTCAGCACAGATCTGATTATTTGTAAACCATTTAACTCTATTAAACATTAATTTGCGATATCTTTCCCTTTCATTGACTTTAATTGATTCATATAATTATAGTCTCGTTTTCGAGAGGTTTAGTCTGATTTTTGCACAAATTAGAGAGAAAAATGTGTTAATTATAGCCTTATATGAATTGAAAGCAAACAAAACTAAAAGATTGAATATTTAAATTTGAAAGAAAGTAATTTAAATTAAAAGAGTGTTTAATTCCAAACAAATCGATAGATTATTTAAATTGACTAAAGTTTTTGACCTTTCTCTTTCTGCAAATCTTTCAAAGTCAGTCAATAAAGAAATAGTTAATCTAGTCTTTTAGTCACTAGATTTTAGTCAGAGTAAAAACTTGATTGCAGTTGTTTTTGCCAAACGATGCTTTCGTTTTTGAATAATCACTTTTGAACTCTCATTCGATTTCCTAAAAGATATCAATCATTTTAATATATAACGAATCAGGGAATACCTGAGAGGAACAGTGATTTTTGTCTCATATATCAAATGGTTTTTACTCTTTTAAACGAATTATATATTTATAGTTCGGATCAAATGTTTTGGTAAAGTCTGTCCGTTAAGAGTAATAACATTAAAAGTGTTGATATATAGTATTGCGGAAGAAATGCAACGAAGAAATTGATTGCATCTATAAATTTGTTTGTGATGTGCACTCGTTTTTGTAAATTCTTTGCTTTTTTTGCTTCAATCGAGGAATACATAGATTTATCTGATCTAAACTCAAAGACTAATAATTTAGACTTTTTTTTCATTAAATTTGTTTCAAATTTGAATAAATCTTTATATTTGTTGCCATCAGTTATGTTAATTCGGGTTTAAATCAATTGAAAGCATTTAAAAAACGATACAAATCTGAGTTCATTTCTCTCAATCTCTGAGAAAAACTTATTTTTTGATTTTGCGATCACTTTATCGCTAATTAATAACAATTTGATATAACTATTACTGAATCTCAATATTTGAATAATTGTTTTATTTGTTTGTTATTTAAAACGACTTTCTATTCGAAGAACATTTGTTTTCAAATCTAAGTAATAATTTTGGAAAAACTCAAATGGGTTTCAAAAATTTCATTTGAAATAAAAAGTATTGAAATGTGTTTTGATTCTAATTTTTAGTGCGAAATATTAAAAACATATCTTTGGAATCATTTGTTTAGGTATTCCTCACACTTCTAGACCTGTATCTATCGATCCCTCCGTTAATACCGATGAGAGTTGAGTCAAAGCCCACAATAAGCAAACTCGAAGCCAACATTCAGGCGGCCGTACAGTTGTTGACTAAGCACTCGACTAAAATAAACCCTTTGAGAGCCATTAAACTGCTTCCACCGACGGTACCGGTTATAGCCATTGAGCCGTTCCTTCAATCGACAGTTAATCAACTGCTCGTTGAGCGCCACTCCCGACAAATATTCCGTAACCTATTGCTGGCGCAACGCCTTCAGGTCCATCAGAGCCGCATTCGTCTGCAACAACTCAACAAAGTTGTTGTCGACGAACACGACATTTGTCGGGTCTGTCAGAAACGAATCGGCAAAAGGTATGTCTCATCTATAAACCAAAACACACTTTTAAATCATTTCGCTTTCAAACAGTGTTTTCGTTCGCTTCACAAACAAAGATTTAGTGCACTTCATGTGCAAAGAAAAATACACTTCTAAATAGATGGTCGACCTCTTAGAGGTTAGCTCAGCATATATTGTATTTTATTTATCAATTAACTAATTTTATAACAATTTTGAAGTTTAATCGATATTTTTATTGAAAGCTATTTATTATTAAATCAATTGTTTTCTCATTAAATGTGATTTGAATTTAAATTTGGAAACTTTTTTATTATTTTTTCACTTTTAAACCACCGATACTTCAATTGTAAGATATTTTCAAACCTATGATAAGTATTGAAATATGAAATCGATTTATATTAAACAAAAAACAAGTAATTATTGCAATCATTGCACGAGTTTTTACAAAAGTGAACAGAAATAGTCTGTCAGTTGACTGAAAACACACAAAAACTAGTTATAGATTCGTTAAAATAAACTACTTTTTCAAAAAAAAAGCCAAAATCTTTTGTTCGTTTTCCCATATTTTAGTTTAGAACAATAGTTTTGCTCAATTTAACCCTTGCATCCAAAACCTGGCCTAGATATATTATACAATTGATATATACCTTTTTACTGAGAAATAGTCACGATATCTGGGAAAAGGGTGACCCTTTCATATGAGAATAGCTATGCAACGGATCTTTAGAAACATAATTTCAAACAAATTACTGGAAATACAGATTGCGATCGAAATTTCAGGCATTCGGTAATTGTTTTTGAGTTATCCATTTCCAGAGAAATCATTGCAAATGTTTTTATTTTAATCGAATGCCTTTTCTGATGGTTTTCTCACATATTAGTCAATAATTATATGTTTTGATATAAATTTCGGCTCATTTTTCGGAGTCATTACAGGCGTCCAACTTTTCATAGACTTTCTCTTATATCTTACCTTTGATATGATGTGTGATATAATTATGTAAAGAAGTCGTGAAAATAATTGCAATTAGAATATAGTTCAATGTCTAGATTAAGACAGAGCTGCTCTGGTAAGCATACCTGACCTGATGGATACGAATGAGAGCTTTTTTAAGTTCACTTTAAATGTCTTTCGCCTAGAGCACGTTTAATAATGCGCGACTTTGCCTCACAACCAAATTATAGCCGTCTCTCATCAGAGGTAAATGTACCCCAACTCAAGTGTGTGTGTGTTGTTTGTGTGCCCACAACTACAACATAATTACAATCGATTTACGATTCGTTCGGCAATTTATTTAATGACAACTCATTATTGACTCAAAAAAATTATTTTAATAATAAATTACTGAAAACAAGTGAAGTCACAAAACAATTGTCTTTCACTTTCAAAGTCTCGTTCCTTAAAAGCATTCATTATTTGTGAAATTTATTAGTTTTAATGACTCCATGAAAGTTAAATTAGATTTTAATGATTTCATTGAAGAATTCCTATAATGAAAAGTCTAAATTGAATGATCAAGTTAAAATGAATGGAAAATTTGCAGGTAACTTTTCCGTTCTCAGAGCTTGGTTAACAGCCTAATTCACTCAATTCAATATTTCAAACGAATATTTGCTTGTATAAAACAAAATTCAGTGATTTTGTTTTTGAATCGAATCGTCGAATCATAAGCTCGAAAATTCAAAAATCGGTTTTTGTCGGATTCGATCAGTTGAATAGACTTGCAACTATTGCAACCAGTGATGCCCAGGGGGGAGGGTATAGCCCTAATACCCCCTGATTTTTAGGCTTGAGGTACCCTACCTCTCTAGTTCTTTCGAAGATCGGACCCCAGCGCCGAGCGGCAAATTTTTTTGTACATTTTTGATAAAAAAAACTCTGGAATTTGACTTAAATGTCAGACAAATCGACGAATTTTATTTTATTATGAAAGTTGAGGACATCTGTCAAAAGTCGACTTTTCAGTCGAGTGACAAGTCTTTCAGAATTAAATTTGTTTCATATCCTGAAAATAAAAACCAGTGACACAAATGACCCGGTAATCATGAGGTTATGTGATGTCGCCGAGGTTCTATATTATGCAGAGTTACTCCACTGTTACAGTATTAATACCTGAATGAGCTTTAAAAGCCCTGACAACTTATGAATGCAAATGAGGAGAGAAAACCACATTTTCTAATAACAAGTTTTAGTCAAAGCATTAAATATTTATTTATTAGTTCTTTGTTTAGAAACTGAAAATTTAATGCTTAATAAAATAATTATTGACTTCAAAACTTTTTTGTGTTTTTCAAAAATTTTCGTAAATAAGAACACAAAATATGCTAATTAACTGCAAGGTTATGTTGAGAATCAAGTTCAAGTACATTTTAAGATGGCTCGGATTTTGAACTCTCGACACTTAATGATCACAATTCAGATAATTAATTCTCACATTAAATGGCTTTTGTTTTATTCTAATAATTATCATGAAATCACACTTCAAAAGAATAACGAGTTTGAAGCTATCATTTATAACCATTGTTGGTACAAGATTATATGTTCTCAAAACTTGGAAAATTGTAGAAAACAAACTTGTAAATTATGAAAAGGCTTTAATCAAGACTTTTTTTTATCAATTTTTATTCAATGTTTCGTGGAATCATGTGATCTTGCTCATAGTCTTTTTTGTTTCTATCAAAAGTGTCTAAAACTCGTCAACTGATTGGTTTTGTAATCAATTGATTACCAATAATACTAATAATGTTTTAATTGAATGTCTTTTCATTTGAGTCAATAAGCGTTTAATCAAATAATTATAAAATAAATATTAGTTTTCTGTCTCTATTTTGAGTTTAATTTCTTCACTCAATTGGTTTTGCCGTTGATTTTGAGAAGAGTGGCGACAAAAACCATTTTATGATTTTCAAAATGACTTTAATAACTATTAAATTTATTTTCTGATGGATTTTTAATTCACAGTCAAAATGAGCCAAACCTCTGTCGACTAGGATTTGAGCCATAATTTTATTTTATTTATAATTTACTTCACATTAATTCGATTTTCACAACAAATCATTTATTCGTAAAGTGTTATCAGTTGTGAAAACACTTTTATTTGAATCATCCAAAAACTTAAGCCTTAAAATTGCAAATTTCTCAGAACTTCTGCTGAAATTGAAAAAATCAATTCTTTTTATAGCTTTTAATGCTGAGTAATGAGAGTAATGAGAAATGACAAATAACGAGTACTATTATCCAAATCATTTCTGACACAAAATTCTAAGAATTCTCACAATAAAAAGACAGGCCATCCCTGTCAACAAACTAAGCTTACAAAATTGAGGCCCTCAAAGAAGCCAATCATTACTTTTAACTTTAACTTAATGCTCAACTAGTTGCTCTCTCTCTCTCTCTCTCTCTCTCTCTCTCTCTCTCTCTCTCTCTCTCTACAATTATTTTTCGATCAATTTGTTCATTGATTACTCGAATTCGTCGATTAAATTAATTGTTGAAAAATTGTTGTAATATTTTGAAGTTCTTTAAACTGTATTTTCGTTCACTTCTAGGTATTTGACTAAAATTGATGAAATGATTGTGTATTTCAAAAGATTTGTATTCACTTTCGCCGTGAATTGAATTTCCATTTGTTATCTAATCTCTTTTATGTCTCTTATTTGCGTCGAATATTTTGAAACTTTTGCATTAATTTTGAATTCATTACTTAACTTATCATTCATTCGAAACCAAAAAAAACGTGAAGACTTGAAGAGTAAAATTCGAGATAAGACATCATTGACTCGAAATACTCAGATTCATGAATATATATTCACGTATATATACATGTATATAAATATATTCGTGCAAAAATAGAAGAAAAAGAATTTGTCTGAAATTTCATTTTAAAATTTGTTTCAATTTATTCAAATATCTGCCAAACAATTGTTAAACAATTGCTAAACAATTGCAAAGAAATTTCGTATAATTTTCATTCAGTGATCGCTAATAAACTTATTATTCGTTTATTGACCTCAAAAAAGCATTTGAAAGCACAAAAAAGTGGGGACTTTGAGTAAATAACTTAATTTGTGCTTAATTCTGGACCATCCTATCCCCAAGGATGTTGAGAAAAGTATATAATACAGTCAAGCCTTATATTTAGAATTAATTTGCCTGCACTAAATTAACCTCTTTTGCATCCTTTATTCCTATTCACTAATTATAATTTTTTAATTATTATTAATCATTCATTCGAGAGGGAGGGAGGGAGGGAGAGAGAGAGAGAGGAAGAGAAAGAGAGAGAGAGAGTAAGAGAGAGAGAGAGGGAGGGAGAGAGAGAGAGAGAGAGA
>JAQFXL010000788.1:0-16452 GCA_034693445.1 Edwardzetes edwardsi
TTTATCGAGCCTAAAGTGGTAAACAATAATAAATAAACTAAGAACATTGCTCTAGCACATTGCCTTGGCTTCCATAATTGACACTTAAAAATCATAGAGATATATAAGCTAGGATATCTATGAAATGCATTTGCCGCTTTTGACTCTATTACATTGTTCCACGGTTATGCTTAAATGAGTTTGCAATTTCACCTTGTTTTAATATAAATAATTCAAAATCACAATTTTTGTTTTTGAAATTTCCTTTTGAAATCAATACCGAATACTAAATTTAGAAACTAATATACCCTTGTTCATATAAATACATTTCCTAGTTTTAGTAATTTATAAGTTTTTAATAGATATTTAGTTGATGTTATGCCAAAATAAACATGATTAAACTTGAACATTTATTAATCACATCATCAATACTCAATTAAATGTTATTAATAAACTTGGGCGATATATCGATTAGATCTATCAAAATCACCCTGCTTCATTCCGATTTATTACCATTAATGTATGTGTCTATCCATTTGATCGAAATGTTATCTTTTGTTGGGTTATAGAGTTAGTGAACAATGAATTTCTATATGTTGAAACATTTCAATTTGGTCATGCTAGATTATTAATCATTATGAATCATTGATATAATTGTTGATTAATGTCTGCTAAATGAAGCAAATGCTTCACATTTATAGGTCGTCGAGTATTAGTGATGATTTCATCTGATCCAACACACAATCTATCTTATGATCGCTTGTTTGCTATATTCTGAGTGAACATCCATTAGATAACAGTCCTTATGAGCGCATCCCTCGAGTATACAGTCTATTGAATCCAACAATTATTGGATTAAATAAAATTAGTATTTGCGATGAATTACAAAATCAAATATTAATATCGGATTCATTCAATTGATATGACTTTCAATAAATTAATTTTCATTTTATTCATAATTTTCTCGCTTTTATTGAGTAAATTGTTTTCTTAATACCAAATAAAATATGGAATAAATTTAAAAACTAATTTAAAACTAATGTAAGGCCAGAATCAGTTGGAAATTAATAATAAATTTTATTTTTGAATAAATTATAATAAATTTGTCGATTGATTTAAAATGTGTTCTTCCTTTCGATTAATAATAACTTATTTTTTATTGAAAAACTGATTAGAATTTTATTTTTCTTTTCACAACCAGTTAAGGGATACAATAGAAACGGGTTTTAGAGTAAAATGTGTCAAAAATTAGAGTTAAATTTAGAAAAGATTTTTTGATTCAATAAAACATCAGAAGAAATGGCTTTCATTCAGTCAGTCGGTGTGTAATTGATTTGAAATTTGAATCAAAAGAGGTTTAAATTCGAACAATGAGTCGAATCAATTCAAAAGTGGTATTAATAGATATATTAAGAATACATTTGAGAGTAATTTGAGGTAAAGTAAAGACACCTTTCAATCACATCATTCAATATAACTAATAATAAGTTATAAATAATTAATAAAAATTTTCCGCAATTCTGATGACTAGTCTTTCGGGAATAAAATTGAAAAACAGATGAAATGATTTTCAAATTAAAACTGGTTTTCAAAATGATTTACATTTAAATGATTTAAAAAAAACAATTGAATTAAACTTAAACTTGGAGTCGGATTCGAGCGAAATGGTTGAGGTATGGGTTGAGATGAGGCGATCGATTCTTAAGAGGAACGTCAACAAAGATTCCTTTTGAGATTAGGAGAGACAGACTCTGATCGGTTACATCCCTGCAGTCGCCGACAATTAGATGAGACAATACATTGCAATATTCGCCCACTTTTCTGCTCAAACAAAAAATAATAGATTAAAGGATTAAATAAATTTGGCGTTTGATAGACAGTTAGGGACAGACCTAATGCCGTAGTCAGTTATCCGCCAACAGCCGGAAACATCCAAATATTCGAGATTTCTGGCATTTGATGCCAAAGCGAATAGAGTTCTGTCAGTTATGCCGTAAATCTTCGAAAGTGACAGTCGTTTCAAATTATTACAGTTTGTGATCAAATCGATGGCCGAATCGTCTGACACTTCCCAACAACTGCCGAGATTGACGTCTTCCAGAAGCGGACAATTGAGGCCAATATCTGTAATTGCATTGCCATTAACCCAATGGCAGTCCTTTACTTTCAATGTTTTTAATGATTTGCAATTTATGGCCAATTTGTGAAGAATATCATTAGTGAGTTCATAACAGCCAGAAATGTCCAGGACTACAATTTGAGGATTTGACTGAATAACGGGAAGGAGTAATGGAGTGGATATCCACTTGCAATCAAATAAATTCAAAATCCGAATATTCTTGCCATCACTCGAAATGGTGTGAAAGGAATGAGCGGTGAATCGACGCGAAACCAAAGATAAGTCGATTACAGACAGCGATCCAAAGTATTCGGTTGTCATCTGAAGAGCCATTTGTGAAGTCGATCGCAACCGGAATAAGTCTCTCCACGAAAGGTATCGAAGAATATAAGGGAATATCACGTCATTCCACGGAATTTCCAGGAAATTTACACAACTGTTCATCGATTGACAACTAATGTCTTCATTTTTATCGACCGTCAAATCATTTGTCTCATCAATGATCTGATCATTGATTTGGTCCATAATTTGGTCCAACTGTCGGTATATTCATAGAAAACTAGAAGAAAGGGAATGAGAGCTCGAGTCGAGTGACAAACCTTTTTCAAGAAATAAACATTAGACAAGTGGCTGAGCGCACAGCACAGGTAACTGGGAATGGACTGCACTAACATTCACTGCCTTAACAATTGTTGAGCAAATGCATAGAAAACTAACAGAAAGAGTGACTGAAAACCAAATATTGAGTAGACTTTTAGCTTTTGCTCGAATGAAGTCTCAAAATGCGATACTTTATGTGTTTTGCCTCACATTTCACTCACATTCCTCTCATTTATCGTCTTTTTTAGACTTCTTAGAGCTCTTCTCTTTGCACGTCTCGTCTCTGCCGTACCTGAGATCCGATGTAATCAACTTAAGTGAACTCTTAAGACAAAACTTCATATTATTATTACATTTATTTCTTTTTTATTAATGCAATGAACGGAAAATTTATTGCAAATCACAACAAATGGCAAAAGTTTCTGAAAAAGTATTCCTCTTCTCATCAAACTTTGATTGACTTCTAATTGAATTAAATGGATCTCAAACTCAAACACTAAATACTAATTGTTTTCCTCGATTCTAATGAACTCTAAATAGATTGAAACGAAAGAAGAATTTAATTCAATTGTTTGTCATTCACTCAAACTTTCTTTTCACTGTTTTTTTGTACTGAATACCAAACCATCACTCAGTGGTGTAGTCAACCATCAAATCAAACAATATTTTCAATATTCCAGATATCAATCAATTCCTCAAATATTTTAAAACGATTTGTAAATAATTGCTTCAATTGAGTTGAATTTATTACATTCTAAGCTATTGAAGATTAACTTGCTTATTTCTTGAAAAAGCAACGGAATCTTGAGTTAGCCTAGATCAAGTTTTAGAATCTGGTATCGAATTGAAATTTCAGTTTATTAATTCATAAGTGATTTACAATCAAACGACAAATAAACAAATTTCACAATTGATTTGAGTTTATTGACTATTGTGTTCAATAAGAAATGTTAGGTATTATGATTGTAATAATGGTTATTATTAATGGGTTATTCAAACATTCAGCCATTTCTTTATTTATAGACAGACTGTGTATGAAATTGTGATTATCTTCAAAGTTATTGGATTATCAATAAAATTGATTTCCAAAAATAATCCGATAAAATATTTCGGTTTCGATATAACAATACTTTTATTTCATTCTTCGATTTCTTCGAAAATTTTAGTTTTCCGCAATAATTACATAAATATTGATATTTGATGTAAAATAACAAACATTTTTCATTATTGATTGAACTTTTGTGTCAAAAGTTTGAAATTATAGAATGTATTCATTGAAACAAATGAATGAAAATTATGACAAATCATCTAAACGTCAAATATTTGAAAATTTAATATCCGAGCCATCATTTAATGGCTTTTCTCTGATTTTTGTACTTTTCTAAAGTTTTTCATTCACTCTGTCTATCAAGCCATGAATAATTCAAATCTCAATACTTAAGTGACTAGATAATAAATTTTAAATCACATTATGACTGACCACTCAGGTATTAGACTTGAAATTATTGACCTGACATACAAGTTGTACAACAAATACATTTATATTCTTTTTCTTTTCTAAAAGAAGTTTTGAGAATTGAATGCATAAAATCTAAACATTAATTATATAATACGATTGTCAGCCGTAAACCCCTTCATAATCAGTCAGAGTTAATTTGGAGATGACCTAATCCCAAATTATATCCCTAATTTTCATTTCTGTATTGATTTGAAATTTATTGCAAATGGTTGTAAAAACACGTCTATAAGTTGGCCACTCATTGAATTTTCACAACTTTTGAGAGTTGCTATGTTTTGTTAACCGCTAAGAGTCTTAAATTTTCAGGGAATTTATCGGTAAATTGTTTGAAGTGTTGCCGTCGGCTGACTCCACATTATTTTATTACACATAAAATATTATATAAAATCTATTGAAATGCTTTGAAGAATAAAGCGATAAAAGTTATGATCCCATTAATAGATGATAAGCATGCTCATTTTCTAGAGTGGACATTACATAAAATTGTCGCATTTGTCACATCCAACCAAATTGAAAAACATTCTCAGGAGCTTTCTTTTCTTGGACGAGCTTGTTATAAAAACCTATAATTCAATCTATCATTTTGGTAATGTATCTAGCTAATAGTTGTTAATAGTTGATAGAAAAAGGATTTGTAAAGAAGTGGTAGTTTTGAAATTTATGAACTTTTGGAAAATTGTCAGAAAAACATTCGACAAATAATTAATTGTTTTATTGTCGATAAGTTTTTATTAACTGTTTTACAACTTTTAAGTAAAGTCTTTATTCTTCTTCCATAACGTGTTTATCGCATGAATTAGTCCAACAATAATAATGTTGATTCAAATTTGTCAAAACATTATTCAAATATTTCAACAAAAGCGAGACTAATGAGGAACTCGTTTTCTAAACAATTATATTTTGCTTGTTTTTATGGTCGGGTAGTCGTAACTGAAGTAACAAATTTCGAGCCCATGTTTTGCTCGACAGTTAAGTACTTATAAATCATAAAACCTATTATTAAAAGTAGATTCTTATAATTTATATCAAGTAATTTAGTGGACTCTCAAGTAATACACATTTTTCCGATTCATATTATAAGTGCAGACAATTTTGTCGCAAAACATAAGTATAGAGCTATTTATCGCCTATTTTTTGTTTATCTCAATGTACAGTGAATTCACATCATTTGCATTCTCACGTCTGACCCGTTTTGAATGGTAACTCCTCGAGAAGACGATTGCGCCTAAAGTCAAACGAAAGTGTTTTCTTCCTTATCTCAAACTATTGTATCGAATGTATCGATGAGTCGAGTATTGCAATGAAATAAAGTGAAGATACGCTTAAATTCATTTTGAATTTAGTTCATTATTAACATAAATGACATTAAATACAATTTTATTATATAATTTCCATTTATTTATTGAATGATTTCAAAATTTCAAACAAAACTCATGTGAATTAAAAAATCGAATTAATAACTTAATGGCATATTTGTCACCTTTCAGCTGATCCTAAGCTCACGAAAAACAAATTAAAATTCCAATTAATTAATCGATTCTCGAACTTCATATGAAAAGAATAATTCAAAGAATCGGAAGAAAAACAAAAGAGTTTCGCAAATATTTTGTATGAATTAAATTTTAGTCAAATTTCACGATTATTTTGTTTGTTATCGAAATAATTTTACTAACTTTACCTCGAAATCGAAATAAAGTGAAAATTGTTTTAATCGATTGTTTTGCCATTGAGTTCATCAAACTTTTATTCACTATTGAATTTCGAGCAAAACATTTATTGAATTCAAAAACAATAGATTTTTGATTCGGATATTCGTTGAATGGCAGACATAATTGAATATATTCGAGACAAAAAAGTTTACGTCCTTAATATCGATGGATTACTTTACCTCCTTCTTCAATCTTTAACTACTAATGAATTTAAAATTTGTGCTAGTTTATTTAATTCAATTCGACTGACTATAGTGTTGCATGAAAAGAAATTATCTTTTTTTGGAGAAATATCTTACAATATTTCTATAAATTATTAATATTAACGAGAAAATTTCTCCACATGGGAAGTCCACACTAAAATTGAATAACATGGACCTCCCATTGGATGCAATGATAAACACTATTTTCATTTGAATAACATGAGAATCCAATGGAAGCTATGATAAACCCAACTATTGAAATGTTTTGCAAATTTTAAGATATTTGTAAACTTTTAAAACCAGTAAAATTCAATAATTAGATTTGTAAACGATTTTTCAAACTTGAAAAATTTCAAATAGTTCATTAATGATCTGCTGCACATGCGTGGAATTGATCATTCACAAAAAAAACGCGGCCTTTGTTTAACATTTTTACTTGTAATTTATGATTGATGAATTTTCTTTTTGAAGGCTAAACAGAAATTTATTTAATTACTGTTTGTGATTTTTTACGTTAAAATGTACCTGAATAAATTTACAAGAGTTGTTAATTCATTATATTTTTGAAGTTATAAGAAAATTTCTCTCTCTCGAGACACGAGAATTATCTCTGAGAAAGTTTCTAGAAATATTTATCGAGAAACTTTCTCCTTGGCTATGGAGAAACTATTGTATCGCAAGAACAATGAAATATTAAGAATAACATCAAATTCGCCGATTGATTGAAAATTAATACTGACGTCGAGTTTTGAACTTCACTTCAATTTAATTAAAACTTAAGTGATTTTAAAACCAATTCTTGAATGCAAACAATGAATGCCTTTATTCTGGGAAAGTGTTGCAATAATTTGTATGATTATAGGAAACTGAGGCAAAACTTATTCAGTTTATTCTACATTTGTTCGATTTGTATGAATAAAACATTTGCCAATTTGTGGTTAATGAAAAAATATAATCTAGCTAATTTTCTTTGACAGCTACTCAGCCTTTTGTACAACATTTTACTAATTGAAAAGATGACTATTAATGTGAAAAACAAACAACAAATTATTAATTCGATAATAATTTTTCAATTATCGAGATTTAAATTATAATAACTGAGAAAAGTATCTATTATTTGGAAAAATCCAAAAATTAATTCTTTTATTGCTTAAAATTTCATCAAAATTTCAGTCTTTTTGTGATTTATTTCCTGAAAATTTTAATAACAAAATCACGAAATAATGAATAATTTTCAATAAGAAAATTCATGTTTTTTCGGGGTTGGGATGAAACTAATCGATTGTGACTTCAAATTATTTGCACATCTCTTTGGAAAATAACAAAAATAAAATATATTTTTTCTATAAATTTATTTCCAATGCAATTATAAGATGAAAATATTCATTAAGTAATCCATGTCTTATACGCCAACGTTTATTCTGATAAAGCAGTGAAAAATTGATTCATTCGCTTAAATAAACATTAAAAGTGTTTTATATTAATTGCTTTCTATTGTTTGACGACAATTAAGTTTTATTTCGTTTTAAATTACAGTTTTATTAAACTTATTGAAACTGGAGTATGTAGAAAGTTTGATGTGCGTAATCCCTATCCCTCTTCATATTGTATCATATTGATCATTTATAGAGCAATTTGAAGATAACTTTTGGGTAGAATTTCAATATTAAGAGTTAATCAAAAATTAGACCATTGGTTATCGACCATTGAAGCCGTTAGGCAATAGGGTTGATCATTTCATCAAAAACAAGGTTTGAAAGTAAACTTCAATAAACTGTAGAAATATTTTATTCAGAATCTAAAATAATGCCTTCATCATCAGTAATTGCCCATTACTACTCTCAAGATGAAATTGGATTAGATTCCAAGAGTGCGCAAAAATTGGAGTTTGAATTCTGATTTGATTTCTCAGAAGCTTTCGACCTCTCAATACCTCTCAATAACTTTCAAGCTATTAAACCACATTTAATATTTTTTGCTGAGCAATTCAATGCCAAATGACATTCTAATTGTTAATACTTTGATCTGAATCTCTCAGTCCTATGGCTTTAAATACATTTTACTTAATCTTCTGACACAAAAATATTTGTAATCAACAAAATTATTAAAATTTAAGAAATTTTGTTTTCCCTCATTTTTACCGACATGTTGGTTTATCCCGGGGTAAACTGGCACCAACCTCACTTTATACCGACATGTCGTCTATAGCGGGGGAAAACGGTACTCGAATAAAACTACTAAAGACTTCATCTTTTATAGTCTAAACTTTTGCAATTATCTTCTCTCAAATAAAACTGGAATTCTCAATTTTTCTATTGCTATCTTGCTGAAATTATTTATTTATGGTCTGAGCTATCGAAAAAGGTCAGTAAATCTAGCGCTCAGATAATAAAATAATCTGAAAGTTTTGTGTCACTTATGGACTCATCACAGTTTCAATTGAATGTGAGTTCTGAGCGCTTTTTTCCAACACTTCTTCAAATATTAATATATTGCAAAACTTTCTGTTTAATTAATAACTGACAATGTTCAATTAATATTCTAACCGCTTCATTGAAAATTAGATTTTTGAACTATAATAGTTTCAATAATTGTTTCAAATGCATCACAATTCATCTCAAGAAGTTTTTCAGTGAAATTGCACAGGGTTGAAAGATTCCTTTCCTTTGTACAATTAATATTGCATGAAATTTGCCTTTATTGAATAATTTTTGTTTAAAAGCCATCTTAATCAGTGATGAGTCGATATTTCTCAGAGATTTAAGGATGACTTTGACATAATTTTTAGTATTGAAATTATTTTCTCTTCATTTGATTTCATATCAACGATAATCTCATAAACTATTCACGAATTTCTTAAAATTGTTTTACGTTTCGCTTAATTTTTGAACAAAAAGTATGAATCGATTGAAAACTTGAAAACAATGCTCAGAGAGATCGGTATCTCTAAGATTTATAAGCGGGTTATAAAAAAACACTGAATTTAATTATATCTTAATGCTTATCAATGATAAGTTATCATGGTACTTCATTCAGGCGATGAAGCAATTAAATGTTTTCTCAGTAATTACTAATTACTAATCACTTATTGACCACAAAAGAGTAATTTCAAAATTAATAGCCTTTTGAACGCTTGAGTTATTCAAAAGATAGATAAGAAGCAAATACTGAACAATAAACAAAACACCTGAAAATAAAAATATCTTCAATCAGTTTATACAAATATTTCTCAACATTAATAAAGATTGAAGTTTTAAATCCCAGAATTATCAATTGAAATAATGCTTGCTCAATTTTCATATTTTTTGTTTTCAGAGCTTAAGAGTGCACTTTAGATAAATCGGTTAATGACTTCACAGACAATTGAGGCATCAATACATAATCCCATACATACAGACTGAATGATGTGCAAGGTGTGCAAGATGTGGAAGTTTACTTTCAACTCAATTTATCATGTTGGAACTTTATAATTTATAAGAAGTAAATAAATGAATTAAAATTTCTAATGAAATACAATTCTAACAAATGTTTGCCATAGAATTGAGACAAACTTTATTGACTCGGGAAAGAGGATCCACACAATCCATACAATCAATAACTTTCTTAAGTATAATAGAAGCCAATTTGCAAATCTATTGACACATTTGACTAAAGGATGCGCACAATCTTAACGAAACTTATTTCCTGAAAACCAGTACAACAAATATTTAATCAAATTTAGGCATAAATTAAGAAATGTTTATAAAAAATAACAAACTAATCAATAATTTATTTCTTGAAATTAAATCAATTTAACGAAACGGATGCTTACATTTTATTGACTTAATTGTATTCGAATTGCAGACTAACTTTTCGATGGAAATTCTATATAAATATTGAAAAGCAAACATTCAAGCAAGAATTTTAATCACAAAATATTTTAGATTTGAGAAGGTTGGTCAATCATAATTAGATTCACTAGCAATCGATGATGGATTCAGAAGCCCTTTCACTACTTTGACCTGAAATTTAATAGAATTGCTTTCAAAGTTTTCATTTGAAGTACAGTTATTAGAGATTCAATTAATATAATAATTTAAAGAAATATTTTTCGATATAAATATATATTTAAAATGAATGAATATTTTTGGATAATTATAATCTATTATTTCGGAACAAATTAAGGCCAATATTGAAGATGAAGTCAAGTATTTTTAAACCAAATTTTTAAAATTCAGATATGAATTGAATCCAAGATTTTATTGGAATTCTTGTTAATTAACAAACAGCTCGAAAAGAATTGGGTTTTAGGAATGAATAGGAATATTGTCTTCCTGTCTATCAACTTATCCTAACTAATAAGCAATCACTCAAATAGTCTTACAGTAGTATCGATGGAATAATATTGTTCTTGTCATGAATTTCTGTCATTTGTCACAATATCTTGTAATTTGTGTTTATAGGCTAACAGTAGGCTAAAACACTTTCACTTCCCCTCATTTGTCTTAAAGTTTATGGTTTCTTAAGTCGATTCGACGAATTCATGCAAAGTTTTAAACGTCAATAGAGAAGAAAGAAATTAATTTGAGATAATAACTCAATTAGAATCTGATCGAGTCAAACATGTTTAATGTAATTCAAATACAAAGTCACTACACAACAAAGCGAGGGAATTCAAGAAATGTTGACCAAGTTCAAGCTTTTCAAGAAAATCTTACGACATAAAAATTGGTATCAAAATAGGAATTTGGTCACAGGTTCATTCTTGAACATTGAAACTCATATTAAAATAGAAAAACCATTTTTAATAAGACTTCAATTGTCTTCGGACTAAGTTTATGAGAAATTGAAAGCAAAGAACAATAGAATACTTCCTCTGAAGAGAAAGTCGAGGAAAATGCGAGACTAAGAATAGATTGTCTGATAATCGTTGGAAAGCATTAATGTGAGTCTTATTGTGTATAATCGGAGTCTAATATAATTTATTTATTTATTTGAAATAAAAAAATTATTCGCTTTGAAAAGTAGAATCAAACGATGAAATTATTATTTGACATACTTTTGAAGGCATAGCGAAAACACAATTCGAGACGAAAACAAATATATTACAAAACCCTATGAGTGGTGAAAGTGAAAAACAGACGCCTTATAGAGGATGTGGACAAACAATGTTTGAGATGCCATAAACTTTTGAAGAAAGGATCAAACTATTGAAACCCAGTTTTTGACTTCAATAATGTTTGTCGACCTATAACTATGAGATAAATATAAGAAACATTTATCAAAGCTTTCAAAGTTTTAGAGTCACTGATAGAAAATTGAATAAATTTCACTTAAAAACCAAATCAAGTTTTTTCGACCGATTCTATCGATTATTCTTATTCTGGTTTATCGTAATGTGAAAGAAGTTCTCAATATGTTTGATATTTTCTGCCAAATCTACAATTAGTTCGGACATGAATTGCAAGAACTGTGATAAGTGAAGAAAACTCACTCTTTTATATTCAACTTTAAACAATCTCTACATCGAAATGACTCAAAAGGTTTGCAAAACTTATTTTTATCGGTAATCAACCATCAAGATAAGAAACTTATAGTTGTAACGACTCTCTCTCTCTCTCTCTCTCTCTCTCTCTCTCTCTCTCTCTCTCTCTCTCTCTCTCTCAACTTTGACCATGTTCGAATAATTGTTATTTTTTATCGGTTTGAAATTAAGGTTTGGATTTATTTGTTGGTCATATGTGTGACAAACGTATGCATTGAGTCTTATTTTAACAAATCATTGAATGCCTTCCAAAACGGAACGCATAGATTAAAAAAGAGAGGTTCGACTACTAACCAGGTAGTAGTTGGAAAACCTGCTCCCGAATGGTGGAAGTCTTGGTGGAGGTAATCATTTTCACGTTTATTAATATTTTAAGTGAACTTAAATTAGACATAAAAATAGGGAATACATTACGGATGTGACGGACCCAACAGTGCGACCGTTTGTATTGACTGGAAATGATGTGAACCACATCTTAAGTCTCCGCAATGAAATTCAAACCCATGTCGACGAAGAAGATGAGAGCGAAGAAATAGTTCCGCCACAAATCAGAACAACTTCTATACCTTTGATAACAGAAGATGTGGAGCAACCAATTCAACCCAGACCTCCACCACCTTCTAAGCCATCGCCGCCTTCTAGGCCTTTAAAACCTTCCAGAATACCAACCTTCAGACCCAGACCACAAACTGAGAAGGAAACGAAAACTACAACTGAAGAAGTTTTAGACTTTGAAACAACGAGAAAACCTCCGATCACACCATCGCTACCATTCCGTCCCCGACCATTAGTCGTTTCAACGGAAGAGCCCATTGAGAATGAAGTTACAGATTTTACAGATATTACAGGTATTACAGAGGAACCGATTAGACAAAGACCCAAACCAACACCAGTACCTTCAGCGGTGCCAACTTTTAGACCCCGTCGACCTGTTCCGCCATCACAACAGACATCTTTCACAAGAGTTCCACTGCAACCGACACAAAAACTTATACCCACTTTAGATGAACCAGAAGAAGATATTATTACCGATTCTCCAATTTCTACGACAGAGAGAATTCCTGTGCGGCCATCATTTCGTCCTCGACCGACATTAGGTCCACGGCAACCTCAACAAAGACCTACATTTGCCCCACCTGTGAAAGGACAGCCTCGGCCAACATCATTTCCACCAACATTCCGTCCTCGACCCGCAATAACGCCCCCAGTAAAAGGATCTCCACCGAGAACACCTCGTCCTCGACCGATACAACCCTCAGCCATCACTTCAATTGTAGAGATAGACGAAGAAGAAGTGACTGAACCTTCCATAAGACCGCGTCCAACAATATCACCCCCTATCAAGACTAGACCTCAGCCCACTCTCAGACCAGTGCCACGCCCTCAAACTAGACCTCCAGTTAAAGGACAGCCAACAACAAGGAGGCCAATTCCTACTTTTTCACCTGAAGAGGAGGAGGAAGTGGAGACGGAATTGTCTATAAGACCACCCATCAAAACTCCTACGACTTTCCGCCCTCGAACAACATCCCCACCAGTTAAAGGACAGCCTAGACCTCAGCCAAAACCACAGCTAAGACCTGTACCCCAAACAACTTTTGCACCTTCAGTTAAAGTTCCTCCTCCTACGAGACCCCCACCGATAAGACCAGTATTTAAAGTACCAGAGCCTACCATAAGACCCAAACCAACAACTTTTCCAACTAAGGGACCAATTCAACCAACATTCCAACCAATTCCTCCTATCAGAGGACAACCACTTCCTTCACGACCAACACCGCCTCCTTTCAGACCACGTCCACCACCAACACCAACAATAGTACCAAAGCAAGAACAAGAACAAGAAGAAGAGCTAACGGAACCACCAGTTAGAACGAAACCCCCGATTTCTCCTCCGATAAAAGGCCCTCCTATTTCAAGGCCAATTCCAAGACCACTCCAGCCACCGATAAAAGGACAGCCAGCTACACCTCGACCAAGACCACCTATTTTTCAGCCCCGACCATCAGTTATACCTCCAGTGAAAAGTCCTTCTCCTACAAGAGCCCCGCCATTGCCACGCCCGCGACCTCCTGCCACAGTTCTTCCTGAAATAGAAGAAGAGGAAGCCCTGACTGAAAGCCCACTTCGCCCCAGACCTACAATTGCCCCTCCAGTAAAGACACCCACTAAACCTATTTTCAGTACACGTCCAAGTCGTCCTATTCCAACACGTCCTCCTATAAAAGGACTGCCACCACCACAATCACCACCAAGAAGGCCAACTATTTCACCTCCAGTAAAAGCACCAAAACCTTCATTTCCAAGACCACAACCAACTTCTCGCCCAACTTTACCCCCAGTTACAGAGGAAGAAGAACTTACATTTAGACCCCGACCAACAATACCTCCACCAGTGAAAGGTCCACAACCTTTGCCAACTCGACCTACTTTTGCACCTCCTGTAAAAGGTCAGCCAACTCCACCGAGATTCCGACCCACACCCCCAACATTTCAACCCCGACCAACAATAAGACCTACGATTATAGTCCCAAGACCTTCAACAACAAGAGTTACATCACTTCCCCCTACCTTTTCTCAAGAAATTGAAAATGATGTGACTCCACCTCAACCTTTTCCCAGACCACGTACAACAAAACTTCCCACCGTTAAAATTCCAGTTCAACCGACATTAAGGCCGGTGCAGAAACCAAAACCGCGACCACCAATAAGAGACGAGCCTTTGTTCCAATCAACTCAAAGACCGATAGAGGAGGAGGAAGAAGAAGAAGAAAAGACTGAACGACCGTTAAGACCAAGACCGACAATATCTCCACCCAGATCTCCTTCTCCTCCGAGTTTCCGTCCGCGACCAACATTTCCTCCAACTAAAGGTCAGCCACCTTCAAGGCCATTCCAACCACGTCCGCCCCCGAGAGAGCCTCAAATATTAGTAACGACAACAACTCCTGATATAGAAATCTTTTCGACTGAAAAGCCAGTTAGACATCGTCCTACTGTATCGCGACCGGTCCCAAGCCCACCTTTTGGTACGAGAACAACAAGACCATCACTGATAGGCGAACCTCAATTAGGTCCATCGACTTTGTTGCCACCGGTTCGTAGACCTCCAGTACCAATAAGACAAAGAATTCCATCGACATCTACAACAACTGAGACATCATTCGATGAAATAACAGAATCAACGGTTACTTCAAAACTAAAACCATTCATAAGTACAGAGTTTACATCTATTAGGCCTCCAATCGATCAAAAGACTGAATCAACAGTTTTTCTCGAAGAAGAAGAAATAACTGAATCACCGCTTAGGCCTCGGCCAACACCAGCCAGACCACCACCACCAGTGAGACTAACACCCTCTCCAGTCAGACCTACACCATCATTCCGCCCTAGACCCCTCATTCCTCCACCACCATCAAGAGGTCGACCACCAACTAGACCTCAAATATCTGTACCCTCCGCTTCAGTGGGCCCACAACCAACACCTGTGCCATCTTTTCCTCGATCTCCAGTATCGTCAGTCCAGCCCTCAAGAAAACCATTGATAGGAATAAAAACAGCTCAGAGACCCGGTCCTAATGATAGATCAGTTCTTCCATATAACCCACAATTAGGTCCATCGGTAACTCTGATCAGACCTGACAGACCATTGGCCAACGGGTCAATGCCTCCGTGCAGTCTTCAGGGGAAGAATTTCTGTATTCTTACAAATGACTATCCGATGTGAGTTCCGATTCTTTTTACCAAAAATTCATTCAATAGTTTATATTTGCATTCAATTCATAGGAAAGATGTGAAGAATGTCGTCGACCAGAGTTTCCAAAGAATTCGTCTGATGTATGAAGAGTTGCATACAGTCGGCGATCCCGAGCTCTTTACCAGTCATTTGGGTAATAGTAGTGCCTCCAGAGGACAGTTCGCCTGTGAAACTGAAGCGAATTTTATGCGTCCCGGTTGGGCTCAGGACGCGCTAAAAGGGGAATGGATGCTAATCGTAAACACAGATATTTTCCCTCAAAAAGTGAGGACAGAAAGCTGTCGGTCAGTCCCTCTTAACCTTAATTCAAGTGAATTGTTTGATAAAAATTAACTTTTCAGTCGAGCGAACGAGCCGTGCGATTTCGTCGCACCTTTCTATGAGTCAACGTGTCAGCAAAGGTTTAGTTTGCATCGACTCATAGCCATAGATCCGAACGACCCGAACCGAAGTCCAGTCGTCGCTCTCTTCAAATTTCCAGCCGGTATTCAATCGATTCTAACAATCAAAATATTCCAATTCTAATGTAATTATTTGATAGGCTGTTCCTGTCGGGTCGACCCCATCAGAAAGGAATCCAATAGGAAGAGAAAGAGAGAAACACTTAAATAAATGAATAACCCGTGTCTTCAAAGCTGTAGTTCACTTGTAATATAACTTTTATATATTTATAGCGTTTTTGTATATTTTTGTTAAATTAATTAAAAAGTTTTTGTTTTGATTTTTATTTTTTCGTTAATCGAAAATCAATTAAATTATTAAATAATTTAAAACTGAATTAAATTAGATTTAGGACTGACTTTAAGCTCCGGATAAATGCAGAAATTCTACAATTAATTAAATACAATAGAAATGTGTGAATGAATGCGAATTTTTAGTCAAATTAATATTTTGTTTATAATTTATGATAACATAAATATTTACAATCAGTTAATAATTAGATTTGTTTCACAAAAAGTGACTTCAATTTAAAATAACTTAAAATATACTTAAATTTGAATTCTTTTCTGATAACAACTGATGTGAATAATGAAAAGTTTTA
>JAQFXL010000789.1:0-16443 GCA_034693445.1 Edwardzetes edwardsi
ATAAAACTCTCTCTCTCTCTCTCTCTCTCTCTCTCTCTCTCTCTCTCTCTATTTTTTTCAAACAGACGATAGATTTTTATATTTATTTTATATAAGTTTGAAACTCAAGAATTAGTTTATAAGGACTGAGTGTTGAGTTGTTTGGGAAAGTCTAACACAAAGCGATTGAGTGGTAATCGAAACAGAATTACATTTTGTGTCATTGTTTTCAATCAAAAAATGATGAAAGACTCAGCTTTTCTCTTATGTTCCGAATATTGAGAATTAGAGTTAGATTATTGTCTGAAAGTGTCAGCAAAGCTGTGGTGACTCCACAGCACTGGCAGATCAGGTGAAATATATTCTGCGCTTTTTTGTGCGCTCAGAACAGACTGAAGTGCTCATAATTATCGATTGGTTTCCTAAACAGACGACAATTTGTTTATTGTTTGTCGCTCTCAATGTTTGGTCGATACAATTCGCCCTCAAATTACAAAAATAATGCGGTTTTCCATTGAAATGAAAAGTTGTCATTATTTCTTACGTTTTCTGATTAATTTCATTTTTCAATATTTTCCTTGTTTCATTTCCTCTCACATAAAAAGAGCCCTTAAAGTAAGACATAATGGACAGGAAAAACAGTTTCTTTTTTATTACCAAAGTTTCCATTTATTCTTATTTTCACTAATTTATTGAATTAATTGACGAAAATTGAGTAAACAACAAATTTATGTTCTACTCATTTAATTAATCGTTTGGTTTGTTGTCAACTAATTTTGATGAATAAAGTCGAGGAACGGGCGATAATAATCATTTGAGTGATGCTTTTGAACGCACTTTAATTTAAATGAAGACTTTTAACAAACTGAAAGTCAGAACAAAGCATCAGTTGATTAGTAGTGATGTTGTTATTGACAGCTATCGCTTGTTTGCCTGTCATTGTGTACGACAGCTGTCATTATTTAAACTCGTAAATCAACCTAAAATTAAGCACTCATTTGCGAAATTCATGGCTCAGTTTATTTTTGGTACGAATACTATTGCCAATCGCATCGAGTTTTTTGGAGCCAACAGTTGACGAAATGTTTGATAAGAAACATAATATTGTGTCGAAGGCTCTCTCGTTGGAAACTCTAATCATCGCTTGAATTTTCCCACTTCTGTGCCCACTCTTCGACGTAAAGTCACAAATAAAACACATTTTTCTAGTTGACTCACAAATTGGTTTTTTGTTCCTCTCTTTTAATTTCCTTTTGTTGTATTACAATATATACTTTGCATAAGAGAATAGACAAATGCAATGCATATAACAGTCCATTGCTGTCAATATTACCTGAGATTAACAAACATTTCATTTAATTGTAATAAACGAGTCTTTTCTAAATGACTTAAACTTTTATAATCCGAGCGACACTTTTCTCCTTTCTCTTCATTAACTGTGAATTTAGAGATCGTTTGTCTCCTCTGTTATAAAATTCAGCACAACTTTAGTACTGAATAAAGAATAGGATATAAAGTTTGCAAAACAGAGAGGGAGGGAGAGAGAGAGAGAGAGAGGGAGTGAGAGAGAGAGAGAGAGAGAGAGAGAGAGAGAGAGAGAGAGAGAGAGAGAATAAATGACTTGCAAGTGTGCAATAATTTCCTGTTGGCTCGTTAGACATTCTGTAAAGTTTGGTCAATTGAAAGTCATGTAAATTACTGAATGTAATGATGTTTTAGAACAGAATATTGTGTTACTTATCTATTCTATGGAGCGCTTGTCATATGAAAATATTCGTAGATATAATGAACAGCCGACCAGTCTATGGCCAGTGCATGACTTAAATACCGATTTAGATTCAATGATAATTCTCTATAATAACAATTTATTTGAAAGCGAGCAAAGTTTGTGCAAAAATCTACTCTTGAAATAAATTTACTCTGATTTTCAAATTCAATGTGTATTCAAATCAGCGAAATGTTGGCTTCAAATGTGCATAAAGTTTATGACATTTCCTTTCTTTGAAAATTGCTTTAAAATGCATTTTCATCTTTAAATGGGAGAAAAATTTATTGACTCTATTATTCTCTGCTCTTAACAAACATTTTCAAAAATCTTGTTTTCAGAAAAGAAAGAGAAAAGCAAACGAAAAATAATTTACTTCTCACTAATAAATCACTGAAATTGAGATCGATTTCTACAATATGTTAGACAAAACTCAGAATAAAATTCAAATTAAATTCAACTTTGACTTTACCAAAGATTGTTATCAGAAAATAATAGCGAATTTGAAAGATTAGCCAATCCTTGAGTTTGTTAAGAATTTAATCGATGGAAAGACTGGCAGAGAATTGAGTAAAAGTGGTGTTTTTGGCCCTAAATTTGACCATAAAAGCAAACTCTGATATCACAGTTGGAAATGCATTAATCCGAACCGTTATTGAGATCAAACCCAACTTCTCTGCACACAAAGTAACATGAGATGAGTGAACAGTTACCACCAGAGCAGCACTTTATCCATTTGTGCACTATACTCATGCTGTGTCCGATGTTTTCTCCTTTTGTTCATAAAAGTTCAATAAAATAGAGTAATAGTGAAACACAAACACAAACTAAAAACAATTATTTTGTCCAAAGCTTTCATTTGGGAACACTTTTGATTATTTTTCTTATCCAACCCTCAAATAAAACTGTATTTTCGGTCAAATTTTCTTTGCTTTCAATTCCATTAAACAAATATTGAATTTATTAAATGAAAAATATTTAAATTGAAGCGAAACTAATCAAACAAAATATTTAAAGTTTGAAATCATAGAAAAGGACCGAAACTTTGCCCTAATTTAGAGCAATAGTAATATTGATTTTTGCAATCACTGTTCAAAATCAAATTCATCCATAAAATTGGCTTAATTTTAATAAAAACAACTATTTATTAATGAAAATTGGCTCCGAAACAGTTAATGTATTATCTTTAATGAGCTCTTTATCCTCATTAGTGAAGACTGTGTTTCTAACCTTTTTCAAGATTGAGTATCAATTTTAAGGATTTCTCTTTAGGAAAGCAAACGGTGTAAGCAACAAAACCAGAATTAATGTTTAATGGAGTGAATATATCATTGAGTTTGTTATCGCTCAACATTTTCTTGTGTTCTCCATTCAAGACAATTGCATTTCTCTAAATTAGGATGACTTGAATCGAATACAAAACACATCCAAACATCAATTATAAGGCAAAGGTTTGACTGTTGTCCTAATGCTGTGCTCATTGGAGTCGAGTGAAGCTACTATTCTTAAGCCATAATAAAAACAATTCAAAAGCCCTGTTATATAAATATCTATAAATAGAAGAGAAAATCCAAAGCTTTCATATATGAGGCGATGTTTATATTAGTCGACTGTAAGACCGTTCACATAAAGTCATACACTTTTTCATTAAGTGATACTTCAATTCTAACGATTACTAATTGAATTCAATTGAATTGTAACCAATCAGTTGGTTGGTGTGCTGTCGATGTGTATGTCTGTGCGTGTATTTTACCAAAACTTCAACCGTATGTGTGTGCAAGTGATGGAGAAGTGCAATGCAAATGATGTGTTGCATGCACTGGGCCTCCATTGCAAGTGATAGTCAGTCTATGTAAATCATGATAACATTCCTGCTTTTTGTTATGCTAAACAATCTAATATAACCAAGTTTAGTGTGTTCTATATAATTATATAAATAGATCGATGACAGCACCCCTTCCATCTTTAATGGAGACTCTATTGACAGAAAGCAAAGATTCTGTTAATCAATATTCAGTTCAATCTTTTTTAAATTATAACCATTCGTTTCATATTCAATGACTCTCTCTCTCTCTCTCTCTCTCTCTCTCTCTCTCTCTCTCTCTCTCTCTCTCTCTCTCCCTAAATGTTTAATCTAGAAGTGAATTCGATATTTAGCTGATCGCTAAGAGCAGAGGCAGAGCTGACTGCTTCAGAATTGACTAAAATCTTGAAAATAGTCATTCAGTTTAGTGAAATGCTTGGAATAGTGGAGCACTTCATGCGTTTCTCATTATCTGGTTTTTGTATTCAAAGTTTGCAGTTTTCCTCTTTTATTCAATGAATTTTATTTTCGTCAAACCTTTTGCTCAAATATCTCTTTTTTACTCAACACTGGAATTAATTTACATAAAAGCGATACAAATTTCGTATAATTCTACGAATTAGACTCCAAAATGAGTTCAAATAAACTTTATTTTAATATCAATTTCTTTCTATTCTTTTCATTCTTTTGCTGTCATTTCTGCTAAAATACTCGATTCTGTGACTGATTGCCTCTAATTCTTATCAATTAATGTCCACTAATTGTTTGTTCATTTGTTTTATCTCAACGTTATATCCCACTCATAATACATTAGTTTGTAGTAAAGATAGCCAAGGTGCTATTTTTACTTATCAGTTTTGAATTTTAAAATTTATTTGCTTTTGATTTCATTTCTTTCCTCCATTAATGAGACAAATATTTATGTTTTTGAAGCTTTAAGTTATTTTTTAGATTTTATTCAATATTAATGAAGGAAACCCTATTTCACCAATATTTCCATTAATAGCTCAAAATTTGGAAAAAAATCATAATTAAAAATTAAAATATACTTTTATCTCAATTTAGTGATTATACTAGATTAAAAACTTGTTTGAATAAATTATAGAAGAAACCTTAAATGAATTTTCAAAACATTTCCTCCTAAACATTGATTTCAATGGACAAGTAAATTAGGTTAGGTTAATTTTTGAAAAATTTAAGTCATAATAATAAATGTTTGTTTAATTTTTAAATAAAATTCAGTGAATATTCAATAAAATACAGACTTATTTTCAATTGATTTTTTTTATTTGTTTGGATATTCATTTGGTGAGAAATCGATTTTTCGCCTCTCTTTGAGTCAGTCCTTGGCTTATATTTGCAGCCAATTAAGTAAATCAATAAAAGATTGGAAACTAAATTGAATTAAACTGACATTGAATTTCATTTAACTTTTATTTTATTCGTTATTTCAATAGAAATACAATTTATTCAGTAATTTATGAAATTATTTTCGAAACTTTATTTAAAAACATTTTCTTTTTTATTTGTAATTTAAACCATTTTTTCACTCAATTATCAAACAATTCAGTTGAAAATTAACTAAAAATTTGCTTAAAATATGTTTTCAAATGAAAAGTACCATTACTCTTAATCGCCTGAATTTAAAGACCCTGCTCATCATCTAAATTAAAATTAACTTATATTAGGTAATTTGAGAGGAAATTTCAACAATAAATTGAAAATTTCATCTGAAAATTAACGAAAGAAAGACATTTATTTTCCATATTTCTGTATTTCCTCAGAAGAGATGAAAAGCTATTTTTAGAGGAATATAATGAATATTCAGCTGAAAAATAAATCACATTTTATTTATTTCAAAAATTGATAATTTTTCGCTTTCCTCTATTTTCTACTAAACTAAACTTAACTAAAAATGTACTTAACTTTCAATTAAAAGTTACATTACTTAAGGAAAGGAAACGTATTTATAATAAAACAAATGAGAAATGAATTATCAGCCAAAATATTACAAGAAATCGATTATTTCAAAGATTTTTTTTACAGATATGAGGCTCTAATCTAATGTTCATTTTGTATGTTTTAAGTGAAGATAACATTCCTCTCCTACTGGAGTGAATCCAGGGGTGAACTTTCGGAATTCTCTCCATTTCCTCTTGGTTTAAGTGCTTGGCTAGTTAATCTTTGATTTTGGCAAATGTTTGGTGAAATAAAAAAATGGTTCTTTAATGTAATATCTAAAGAGGTTGATACCCGGAATTTTTAGTTCTCCTCGTTTAGTATCCCCAATATATACCTTTTGTATTTTATAAATCAGTGATGGCTAAGAGGTGGTATAGCCCAAATACCCCTAGTTTTTGCGAAGATGAGACCCCAGAGCCGGACTATGAATTCATACCAGGTATGTCAATGTTTTGGAAATTCCCGCCCTTACCCTTAAAGTTAGGAAAAGTACGACATGGAGGCAGAAAAATGGAAAATTTTGGTAAAAATTAACAAAAAAAAGGTTCTTAAAATTTTTTGCTGGACCCCCCCCCCCCCCCCTCTCTAAAATTTGGCTCACCTCCTTACTATCCTCCCTGAAAAATGTTGTCGGTAACCCACCTCCCCTGAGGTCGGATACCTTGGCTATCACTGATTTTTAAAATTAAATGCAATTCTATTCGTTAGTCTGAATATGTTTTGGATATTAACTATAAAACAGAATTTTTGATTGACTTCATGAGAAGAAAATATAAGTCTTTTGAGAAGTTGTTCGCTATTTCTCTGATTAAAGTACTTTTCTTTGCATTTAAATTACTTTTTGTCTTTCCATCCCTTGATTCCACTTTTAACATCAATTTGGCGTCATATCAGTTGCCATGGTAACACTAAATGTTATATAACGCAAACTTGGAGAGAGAGAGAGAGAGAGAGAGAGAGAGAGAGAGAGAGAGAGAGAGAGAGAGAGAGAGACTTTGGGTTTTCATATCTGTTTGATGGGATATTCAATTCTGTGTTTCACTCCATTTTGTTCACAACTTATTTTTTGCCGAAATCAGGCATTAAAAGAGAAATAAAGCGAATCGAGTCATCAGTTTTCTGACTCATAAAACAGATTCTGTCGGAAAAGATATTCAGAGAAATAAATTTTTGAACTAAAGTCTGGAATAAATACAATTTTTGTGTAAATGAGGAGAAAGGGGTTCATATAAACGAGTGTTTTATTTCTTAATGTGATAGTAGTGACGATTTTATTTGTCTAATTATCCCGAATCGATTGACTGCAGTGGTGGTGAGCGCATAATCCTATGCTCTATAACTAAAGTAATCAATTGCGGACGGCATGCAATGCATGTTATAAATAGTGATTCTCTACTGACTGTATTAAACAGCAATAAAGAGAATGCATTCAAATTAACGTATAGTCGATGCATAATATACCGAGAATTATATCAATGGTTTGATTCCTGTCCCTAACAGTCCCTAACAGCACATCCTTTTAATACAATATTCGACATAAGTTTGAGAAACAATAGCAGATCTGTTTGATAAGTAACGCATACATCATATGAGGGCCTAAACAATCCGATGCCATATTGTGCCAACAAGTCTTGCAACTGCTTTGTGTCAATGCATACAATAGTTGCCCTTGTTAATATTGTTATCATTATTATTCGCTTATATGCTTCCACTTATTTGACTATCTCTTCAGGTTTTGTTAGATTATTAGTCGACAAATACTCCCAAATATTACTGATATTTCACTGAATATGGCCAGTGCTCTGCCGCGCATCATATGTGCTGTGCGTGAGCACAGGCATAATGTCTGGTCATGCATGTAATAAATTGAGAACCAGTTTCGATATATCTTATTCGGAGTGCAATACAGTTCGTGTCTTTATTTTGTCGGAATCCCAATTGGAGTCTATCCCTCTCCAACTGAGTTTGACTCAAATATTAGAAAAAACATAACACTGTAATGCAGTTATGCATAGCTGTAAGAGTGCACTCACTCTCCCAATATTGTGCATCATCATTCTCTCCCGGTTGTGCACTGGTATCACATGTACACCACTGTCAGCCCTATTATAAGCCATAGCAATGTTAGCACATATTCAGAGAAGTGAGAGCATCCGCAGAACTCTGCGGCGATGATGTCATAGATGGTGTACCTTCACTGGTCAAACATGGAATCTTCCAAAGCTTGATGCAGATCACAATTTATACTAGAGGTGACTCTGCTCTTGCTTTCATTCACTGAATGAGCGCTCCTACAGATTGATCGCAAAACAGTCTCTGATTTGAAGGCTTCTCTCCCTCTCTCTCTTTCTCTCTCTCTTGAAAAAGAGAAACGAATTGTTTTCATATGTCGTTAGACTCAGTCTATGACTAGTTTTATATCTCTATATATTATATTTGTTTTGAAGATATCAAAACATAAATTAACAATGACATTTTTATAAGTGAAATACCAGTTGTTTTAGAGAAATATAAAATAAGTTATTTTAGGCGTCAATTTTTCTCTTCTTCTTTCGTACAGCACTTTAATAATGTCTTGGAATGGCTCTAAAGAATCGCAACCAACAGAACAACTGAAGAACAACTGAAGAACAACTGAATTGCAAAGAGTCTGGTAGAGAGAACTGGTGAATGAAATGGTCATTATATTGTTTCAAAAGTGCTTATATTCTTTGGGGCTCTTAGAAAGTAAAACAAATCCATTGCATTCTCAGTGGACTTCGCCTTTCCTTAAGCGATGACTCTTCGATCACATCATTCTCTGGCCTTTTATTCCTTTAACTTTCACTTTATTTTGGAGCAAAAACTTGTTATTATAGCCAACAAATGCCAACCGATGAAGACGTTGAAAGTTAAGTTTGTCTTTGAATTTCTCACAAACTTTTTCTTATCTATTCTTTTTTATTCCGGACTCTTTCTCTCCATCTCTGTCTCTGTCTATCTTTGCATTTCTTTCTCTATCTCTGTCTTCGTTTATGTTTCGCTTGTATTTACTCTTTGAGAGCGTTTGCAAAGTGTATGTAATGGGTATTCGTGTCATCTTCTCATACATCACAGGGCTATGACTTACGCTGTATTTGCCTATAAAAGAGACATATTATGCTCGCGACTAATGTTTATAAACTAAGAAAGTGCTCTCTTCTTACTAGTCCTACCATTGCTAGCAAATGTTGACACGAAAATATGCAAACAAAGCTATTTTTCATTCATATTTGCAAATAACTCAAAAAAGGTTTCAACAATTCTTTCGATTCATGAGTTGTCTTATTACGAATGAAAGGATGTTTTCACTCTTTTTTGATCTAGTAATTAAATGGTGAAAATACTACGAAAACAAATCCAATTTTATGTCTAATGTATTTATATTATTTATTAATATAGGAAGCCATGGCTTAACCCGTTTTTGGTTAAATGTCATCCTCGAAGACGACAAATACCCAGAGAATAAATGATGTTTTCGATAGGGATCGACAGGAAAGACAAACAATGACTTTATATGAATCTAATAGAGAGAAACAATTATTTGGATCGCATGGAAAACACAGTATATTAGTTGAGGTAAAGTAAACTGATTTCTCTTTTCGTTCAAAATAATCGAGTGATAGGAAAGTCTATTTGATATTAACACTGATATATCGCTATCGCATCGATTGACTGCAGTGCGTGTTTGCTCGTGATCTCCAATAATTCACATCAAACTGGTTGTGTTTTCTTGTGCCACAACCGACACAGCACTAGAAAACACTATCCAAAGACATTCTCATCCCTTTGTCTCAGAGATTCTATTGAATTAATTCGTTGAATATATACTCAATAGTATTGTATTTATGTTTATAGTGTTATTCTTCACAAGATTTTCTTCAAAACCTAATTCTCAAAACCTTCTCTTATTTGTAATTCTTTCGCTTAAGTCGTTTGGCTTAAGGTATCGGTCTTTGTCTTCAAAACAAAATAAAAGAAATTAATTTTCATTAAACACATCCTTTCATCCGTCAAACAATTCAATTCAAATTCCTGTTTCGAAATCCTGGATGAAAAATTTGACTAGTATAATTTAAGTCAGGCACTCAAATTAAAAATTTATTGTTTATTTGATTTGATTTTGGTGTCTGAATATGTCACATATGTTTCTGTCTCTCCTCTAAATATTCTGAGCATTTAATTGTTTTCATGCATTTATCTTATCTGATGGCCGACCCCTACCCCTATTTTCATGCCAACAGAAATATATATATATATAGATATAATGTTAAAGTAATAAAAAATCGCTGAATTTGAAGAAAATTTTTGAATTTCAACCTAAATAGAGAGATAACTCAAATATTATACAGAATTTCATTTTATTGAAGCAAACAATTTATCAGAACTTCACTCACTTTTTATTAGTATTGTTTGGTTTTTAGTAAATCCTCCAATTTTTTCCAATATCGTGTCTTTTATACTGTGTATAGTCTGACCGTTTGATTGTCTGAACAAAATGCTGGTATAAAATCCAAATTTTCATAGTTGTCAGACTTAGGATCAAAAAATACAGTTTTTTAGTTTTCATTTAAAATGAATTATTCAAACATAAAACCAAAATTCAAAATGTAATGAATAGAAAATATTTCTCTTTCATTCCTTCTCTGTAGTGATGTGCAGACTTGTCGGCTCCAAAAAAAGCAACCAGGGTAGGGCATTAAAGCACAATTATCACCCTTGAATCATTATCAAAGCAAATTAATTCAGTGTTTTGATTAAAGCAATTTTAAACTTGTTTCATTTAAATCCTGAAATCTCTAATGAATAGGCTATAAAAAAGCATAGAAAGCCAGAAAACTTGTGGCTGTGCTTCATGAGGGAACTACTCGAGTAGCTCGAGTCAAAATTTAAATTTAGAAAATTGTTTATTTATTCAATGAATCGCTGGTTTGAGAATTGATTTTTATTTCTCGTTAATAAATAGTTATAATTATCTGACGTTTTGGTAAATAAAAGGACAGAATTTTGTAGAAATCAATTCTGATATTTATCTGATAGGAAAGGCTGTGAAATAACGAGATTAACGATTATAACGATTATATGTTTTCAGATAAATATTATTTATGACTTCGTATTCGACTATTAAATCCATTGTGTGTTTCATTTGTGTAATAAAATGTCTGCGATTGATATCAGGAGAGAAAAAGTATTGCTTTACTTAACTCAGAGACTCGAAGAAATTGTGTGCAAAAAAGGCAAATAAAATCCAAAAAATAGTCTGACATTCAATAAAAAGCAGTATTTTTGAGGAGGGTTTCAATATTTTGAGCCGAGTGTAAGACGTGTGACAACATCTGCATCTCTAATAAAAAGCTCTCAAATATGTTGTATTAGTTTTAAGACTAAAGCTCCGAGTTTTTATTAGTACTCGTGTAGCACACACTCTGGTCTCACTCTCTGCTCCACTCGTGTGAATGTCTGTGCACACACTGTGTCTGTCTTTCCATAACTGTATATATAAGAAAATTGTTGCAAAAGTAATGGCGATATTTTCGGCGCATTACTTCTTAACAATGAAAAATGGGATTCTTTGAGAGTCAGTACTGTTGTGTCGATCAATGAGCAGACAGTGAGAGACAACTTAATCGTGACTTCAAAGCTTGTAATCATTGCATTCACAACAGAATAAACTTGAATGAAAAAACTGTTTCAATTCAACTTGGAATTCAATTTCTTTATATTTTTGATTATTATTAGAAAATATATTCGCTATCAAATGATAAGTGAAAATTGAGTACTTTTATGGCTCTCAACCACTCAATGGCGTCCATCCATAGCCTAATGGCAACAAAATTGTTTTTAGCACAGCATTTATCCGACCCAAAGGTAGACCATATATAACACGGATATAAAATTACAAAATAATAGATTATTCGCTTATCAAATAAAGTTATAGATATGATGCAAATTCGCAGCTCAGCCTTACATGAGTTTAGTGCCTTCACTGGTATATTGGGGCTGAGTGTTGATGTAAATAATTCACTTATTAGTTGTTCTCTTTTCCCAATTCCCAAATGCAGCCAAAATGTAATATAATTGCAAACCTTTAATATGCTTAGTGTGTGGTCATAAACAGCACAGACCCTAACTTACACCGGATTTTCCTTCCATTTTCCCGAAAAAAATATTCACTAATTATCGGAACGACTTTCTGCATTCAACCCTCCCCTTCGCATTCATGACTTTAATCTGTGGCACGACTTGGCAGACAATGCCTCACATTTACAATTGATTGCTATTAAAACCGATTTTTCACACTTCACTCAAAGAAATTTTCATTTCAAAGTGTAGTTTTGATGAATTTGGTTAATAATGTTCTTTACACTCGTTTTCGATGCTATAAACAAACCATTCGATAAATAAAAAATGGATTTTTTAAAAATCAATAAAAACATTGTGAGAGTGTGTATGAGTGGGAACTCCATATAGTTTTAGTGTTAGAATATGTAGTCAGTTGTAGTGACGAATAAAATCAATTTGGGATTCGCTCTGAGATAATAATAATACAATTTTCATCAAAATTACACTTCATAAATAAGAAATTGCCCTTTCAATTTGTCCACCATTTGTTTCTTGGGTTTCGTGAATTTCTTCTCGAATTATTTTTTAATCTTTTTTGTCTTAAACTTATAGCTCAAAATTACAACGCTTACAGACTTTCATTGTTTATATTTATTAAATTTATTAGTTAAACATTTGTCTAAAATTCCTTTTTTCGTGTTCGGTATGTCTTTGACTAAATGCTTCACTATTATTGGTATTCCAGTGGTTTCAGCCCAGAATCTATAGTCTCAGAATCTTTAATCCCAAAACATCTAAAAATCATAGAATGTTTATATTTGTTTGTTAACTACACTTTTAAAACAAATTTGATTTGAAAACACGTTGTTCTCAACTTTTAATAATGATTATCAGTTTTTAGAAATTATGGGAATTTCCACTCAATTTTAGAGATTTTGAGACATCAAAAATCACGTCTTAAAAAGGATTAAAATTTTAGATATTTCGAGATTTGAGATTTTGGGATTCCAGTCCATTAATTTACACAAACATATTATCCAATTAGACATAACAAGAGCATTTAAATCTTCAACTCGAAATTCAATGCTTGAATATTAGTATTGGTTTTGTGTCACATCGAGAATACTCAGAATAAATTTCTCGGAAGAAATTCGATGTCTTTACAATGATTTTTATGTGTTGACTCGATTGAAGGCATCGATGCCTAAACCCTAGCGTTTCTTCATTATGCAGAGGAGTGGGAGAATGCGATTCAGAATTTGATAATTTTTTACAAGAACTGATGCATTGAGAATGTGTTCACAGAAGTAAACTAAATGACATAATATATAAATATTAATATTAAATGCCATAATCATTGATTGCATTGCGACTGTCATTATGTGATACAATAAATATGGCTCTAATGTAATGCAATTACATTAGCCTCTAATGCGATATTTTCTCTCCATATGAGAGTCAAAACATTTTTCTGGTCGGCGGAGAAAAAACTATGTCTACACTCCAGTAGTTTGAGTGCCGAACATTTTCTTATGAGTAATTTGAAAATTTAATGCACAGAATAGTGAAATGTCTAATAATACCTAATAATAGACGCGAGAAGTTTGCGCTAAGTTTTCTTTGTGTGTAATAGAAAATAATTGAGGCCTTCATTGAGGCTTCGCTTCTCATTCATATCACTTCTAATGTAAATTTATTTTTTATTCTTTCACTCACTTATGATATTAATATTTATTTCATATCATATCAATGTTCGCTTCAAAATTCAAAGAAGAATTTCTCTTTCAGTTAGATATACAGTTGAAACCCATGTTGACATCAGTTGAGTTGTTAACTGATGAGGAAATGCATTTCTATTCAACATTATATCGCATTACATTTTTTTTGTATTTTATAATCTCTCTCTCTCTCTCTCTCTCTCTCTCTCTCTCTCTCTCTCTCTCTCTCTCTCTCTCCGCGTATGTATGTCTCTGTCTTTTTACTCAAACCTTTGGCTCAAATTCATATTATAGTTGTTTTTTGTGTTCTCTCAATAAATATTTGTTGGTTCCGATTCTGCCGACTCTCCTAATGCTTAGATCCGTTCAAATCAATATTGCAGACATTCTAATGCCAGCGCCCTCTCTATACGGCACAGAATCCAGAATTCTTTGAAATTGTTTCGGTAATACTTTGCAACATTCAGCAAAGCCCAAGAGAAATTTCCAGCAAGTTGAAGTTTCAACAATTCTATTTAAAACTTATCCAAATCTTGAAATAATCATCGTTAAGTTGGAAAAATGAACTTGGCGCATTTGCTCAAAATTCTCTATTTTCCTGTTTTTATTTTGCTTGAAGAAGTAATGGCAAATAATTAAGATGAGATCATTTTTCATTTAGATTCCGAATTCTTAATATTATAGTAAAGTCTTAATTAAATTCTTACATTCCATGCATACAAAATCAATGTTCGAACTAAAAGCAGAATGAGCCGGGTTAATCAAAGAGAATATTCTAGTTTTCTCTGATTCTCAAGCTTTTAGTCAATTAATTTTTTTGGCGAATCAAAAGTCATTAATTTTAACATTTTTCTCATTTTTTTCTCTTTTTTGCTTTAAGTTTATTTTGGAAATTGTCTCAAAAATGATGAAGAATTGAGAAAATGTGAGTTAAATGAATGAGTTTGAGAACTAAAAGTGCGAAAACTTCATATCAAATGTATTTCATTTGACACTCGAAATAATTAGGATTTTGAAGACACGAAAAATAAAACCCAAACAAATGTAAAATATTTGAATTGTTAAACGAATGGAACTGTAGTTTATTTAGCGATACAGACGTGATGTGCAAAAAATTGTGTGGCAAAAACTAATGAGACATGTGTTGAGCATACCTGAGCCCAGTGTGAGCCCCATCATTAACATTTTTGGCAACCTCTGTACTGTTAAGAGGATAAAACTGGATTTCATTTATTTTGGCACATATTTGTGAACATGTATTTTAAGGAAATGACTCTCAACGGCACTCATAAGTGCAAACTGTCTAATGTTTAGATGTGTTTTCTTAAACCCAATTCAGAGCTCTGGCTTTCTCTCTCAGTCTATCACTGTTTAAACACTTGAAAAATATGTGACTTCAAGCCATCGGATAGACTGTCTACCGATTAAATATGAATTTATTCCGTCCGAAGACAGTGTTCGTCATCAGTGGCTATAGTTTTCACTCATTTGTCACATTCTATAATCAGATTTTAACAGTTTATCAATGATTTGTTTCAACAAATTCTTGGTTTAAGAGATTCAATGTATTATTTGTAATGTTTAGCGAAAAGTGTTCACAAAAATGAATTTAAACATTAAAACGAGTCACAGAAGAGATGCAAAACTATTTATAGTTTATGTTATGTTAACTTTTGCACAGAACGACTGCATTAATCGTGAGTTCGTTCCCCTGCGGTAACATTCAGAGTGTTTGCCAGTGTTTTGTCAATTTGAATGTTTTATCGCCCTTTCCGTTCACTCGACTAATCAATGTGTTGAACCATAATTTATATTATATTTTAGATTTTTCTCTTTCTCTAGTGATGAGCACACCATTCGTTTTTGGCGCTGAGCTCTGATGGCCTCAAAATAATAAATAACTTATTGGCAAAGCTCTGCACCGAAAATTTTTATCAAAACTTTCCCGAAAAGGTCTGTTTATAGCATAAGATTTTGAAATATTTAACAAAAGTGTTTGAAATTCATAACATGAAGAAAAAGTATTGCAATTTCACTCTTATTTTCAATTTTATTTCTCAGAAGAAATTTGTTTTTTGTTTAGTAAAGCGATTGATTCGTTGCTATATTTGACATTATATGAGATTTACTTATTCTGAGTGCAATACTTTCCCAGAATATTCTGTTCTTCAATTTCATTCAGTATTAGCCAAACGTGTCGGAACACAGTTGTGTTCAATTTGAACCAACCAAGTTCATATATTTTCTGTTCAGTTTTGGGCGATCTGTTGTGTGGATCGTGTATTTGTCTGTCATTCAATTCAGTGCAGAATAGATATGACATTCACTTTAATTTAAGTCTTGTGTTGAATAGACTTTCAATATATGAATGCATAGTATATGTAGAAAATGGATGTCTCGATGTCTGCACAATATATAAGTTTTTGGCTTTGGATGACATCAAACAAAAGCAGGAATTATTATTTGGGTCCTGACAGCAAAGGAGATCGAATTAGACTCAAATACAAAGATAGGAACAGCAGGAAGGGCTCAAAATGTGGCCAACACACAAATACAATGGAGAGGGAGAGGGAGAGAGAGAGAGAGAGAGAGAGAGAGAGAGAGAGAGAGAGAGTGAGAGATAGAGAGAGAGAGAGAGAGAATTCTCTGAAGATTTGTTATAATGTAATAAAAGAGTCTAAATGGAAGAAATATAATGTAATGCGGTTTCATTGTTCTTATTATTGGAAAGGTCTGCCATTCGAGACATTCATCGCTATTGAGTCCCAATGTTCAGAGCTCTCCAATCTTGAAATATGCATTACTTATTCGATATGTGCATCAAATATAACTCACGACATGTTTCGTGTTAACCAATTTCTGACATCGAAATTGCATTCAATTCTCTTTTGCTCTTTAAGCTAATACTTTGCTTTACTTTTGTCTTCATTTTGTAATACTTTTAATTTATATTTTTTTTGCCCCCGAAATCTCAAAGATTGGCTTCACCGCAATCACACAACTATTGCAGTGAAGCGCTCTTTCGAGAACAGTCGACTGATAGCTAAATAATAAAGAATAATTTCAAAATTTAGCAAGGATAACTCACTTCAGTAGACACAACTTTGAGGTCACAAACTGTGATTTTATTAAAT